>JAHXMU010000057.1:2782588-2804069 GCA_019455685.1 Philornis downsi | reverse complement strand
GTGTAAACCGTGTTCATGTCGATACAAACGTAATCATTGCAGTAATCACTGATTTATTGTTTTCGTAATACGCTCCATGGCGACTAAATTTCCAGGAAGCGGCGCAGCGAACAACATATCCCCCCGCCACCCCGCGCCGCGCGTTACTGAGAAATTGAAGAATTAAATCGCCAACACTCATATGGCCCACCCTGTATGCAGCTAATAATTACTTTAAAGACTACTTTTGATAATATCAACGATTTAACTAAATTTGATTAGTATTAAAAAACGTTTACCATTTGCAGAATGATAATCAAACAACAAACCGTATTTGCCATGTTTTGTCTTTTTGTCTTTTTTTTTTGAAAAAATATAATAAAAAAATCTGGACTGCGTACATTTGATCATGCCTTCCAAGACAACACTGATTTACAGCTTCTTACTTAACACCTCTTCAAACACATTAAGGAAATGCCTGGTATTTTCTACCAACCTAAACGAAACTCTCAAACCGTTACTGTATATTTTTCTTTCTTCTTTTTCTTTTTTCTTTTTAATTCAAAATATTTGTAAATCTTTTGTGTAGGTGTGTAAACCATGCTGTCGCCTACCAAGTGGGGGGGGGGGTAAAAGAAACTGTTTTTCCAAGTTAAACTTTTTACTCTACTCTAGTCTAGTGTAAATCCGGGTAAAATTGTTTTGTAATTTGAATTTGATTTTGACAAACAATTTTGCAATTTTGTGCTACTTCGCCTTCCCCCAAAAGCTGATACAATGTATGTCAGCAAGTGTGTTTGTGTGTGTGTGTATGTGTGCCTGCGTGTGGATGTGTGATGCAAGAGTTGAATATCACACAGGGACATGCAGATAGAAAGGAGTAAAGTGCGTTTTTTTTTTTTTTTTTTTTTTTGACTTGTTTGAAGTAAAAACATAATTACCTAAGCTTAGCTATATACTCAGATCTACTGCTCTATTACAGGGTAATCCATTTTTCGGTTTCAAAAGTAAAGTTAAATAAAACACACATAAAGCTATGATTTCCATGCAATTTTTCTTTTATCAAAATGTTTATAATGGTAAAGTCATTATGTACGAAATACAATTTCATTAAATGAGTTGCAGTGGATCCGGCTAAACACGACCTTTGACGTAGCCGCGCAAAAAAAGTCTGACGATGTCAAATCGCATGTTCATCGTAGCCAATTGACGTCGCCAAAACATAAAATTACGCTTTTTGGAATCTTCTCATGCAATAAAGCCAGAATCATCGTGTTGATTCACGTTTGAATCAAAACTTTTGTAATAAGTTTTAACTATTTTTACGGGGTTTTTGGTTGTTAAACGATCCATATTCGTGAATGGTAAACCTTTCACTAAATAAATAACACTTCAGATGACAGGTATTTAACAGCCGGCAGGCTTGCCAGACCGGCGATTTTGAAACCACAAAATGAGTAGCCCTGTACTGCCGCAAAATGCAAGGAAATTGTAAACTCTCGTACACTCACTCACACGTTGTACACACTTGCTGCATAGTAGGATATGTTTTACAATTGATGTAAAAAGGAAAAACTTGTTAAAGTTAAAATTGACTGACAATATACACACTCGTGTACATCAACACAAACAATTAGAGAAAGACACACACGCACAGACTCACTTAGGCAGAGACAACTCTTTACGATACGATTACATAACGACTACCACGAATATTAATTAGGAGGGATTATAAGGCCATTCGTCAGGCCTTTAAGACAAAGTAGGATCGTAAAGTAAGGAATAAACTTAACTTAGATGCTGTCATATTACCTGTTGTAGAACATTATTTTGTTATGAAAACATTGGCTTCTTTACTTCTCAACTTATGTAATTATACGGCCATGCTACAATTCAACTTTACGATATGGGTCGTTTTAACTTTCAGCGTCAACACAATAATAATCTAATAATAAAAATATATGTACATGGTTATAAATTTTAACTTCATTTGTCCTGTAGCAGCCATACAACGCATATTAAATTCGTCATCGTTATATTCACATTATTGAGCATTTTCCAAAAAGATCACAAGAAAATCATAAAAATATGTTGGCATTTGCCGACTTTACAAGTTGGTACATATAAAAAATGTGATGCCCCGTTAAGCACGCTCTTCAGCTATATGCTGGCTGGGGATAAGCTTTTCCCTACAAATCGCAAATATATCTTACTGAATAGGATACACGGGCCCATTTTATATGCTACACAGTTGCTTCACTCTTTTGCTTTTCTATGAATCATTAGGGAGCGATGAAGTTGCAAGCACAATTTGTGTAAAATTTTTATAAAACATTCCGCCCATTCTTCACGCAAAGTTGCAGAAAAAAATCATATTTGTTGTTTTTTCTTTTTTTTTTTTTTTTTGGTAGTTGATGTCAATTATAACCGTTTTTTGAAGCCGCACTTTGGACTGCTTTGCTTTGCTTTGCTTACATGCTTTTACTTGATCCAGAACCAATCATATTTTAAATATACTATAGTGGTCAATGTTTTTATAATGACTTTCAATATTTGTATTATCGCTTTTAAAAGCAACACTTATTGATATATTACTATAGACTACTGTACAGTTATTTTGTTAATATGTATTTCAATTGTGTTGAGATCAAACCTTGTTGAAAGTAGGCTATGTCGGCTCTTGGGTTGAAAGAACCCACCCTATCTGTTCCTTGAACCACAATTTTTATCGGAATTTTATTGCCATCTGTGATGAAAACAGGCCACATGCATCAACATGTGAATCACAATTTGTACATTTATCCTACGTTATAAATACAAGCCAGTTTTAAGAAGCTTAGATCCCACCACACACTTTTTCATATATCTCTCATACCCCCTGTGCTGATCCACTAGTTTATAATGCCACCGGTCGACTTTGCTCCCGTCAAAAAGAAAATCCAAAAACGAATTTCAATTGCTACCACTGTCTTCTGCGCTTCTTCTCCAAATCGGCGCAGAGTTTTCTCAAACAATTTTGGTGCCGCCAATTGCATTCATTATCGTATACGTTTTCCATCGTAAGATTTCCGTAAACTGTATGGCTATATTCCTCATATACCACATGGGTTAACGTCAATTCACCACTCCAAATTGGTATTATCAACATTTTCATGCAAGTTATTTCTTAATGCTTTCTGAGTTGTCCTCCTACAGAAAACCCCTTCTGAAGATTTCGGAATATCTATGAGGCAAACGTCTCTCAACCTCCGCTCCTGTCGCGTTATAACGCGTGGTTTATATAATGCTCATTCACAACACAAGGAACCTTCAACAGAAGTATCTGGATTCAGCATCACCATCATGTGCTTTTCGGGTATTGTAGAGTTAAAACGCAATTTTCAATTGCTTTAGTTGTGGTTTTAATATCTTGCTGCAGCAGTAAAATGTTTTACAGAAACACTCTAGACTTTGTTTTAGTTTCAATTTCAGTTGATGCTGTTGTTGATGTTGTTGATGTTGTTGATGCTGTTGATGCTGATGTTGATGTTGTTCCTGTTGCCGTCATCGTTGTTGTTATGTTGTTGTGTCAATAAATTCCTTTGGAATTCTCTTTCTGTGCTTTTTTTGCTAGCACCGTAAAGAGGAATTGTTTATTTTTTTATTTGGCGTTTATGTAACAAAAAATTTTAATTGGAGTAAAATAACAATTTTAATACCTATCTATTTGTTCGCGTCTGTGCGCAGGGAATGGGAGAGGGGGCAGGCACGTATTCAGTGGGGAGAGCTCTTGATTGTGCGCACGGCGTAAGTGCTGTAGATAGAAATAGCAACTGCAAATATGCTGAAACCAAAAGTTGATTGCCTGCCTGAATGCTTTTGGGTGTTCAAGTGTTGTATCCACACACACACATACGCATATACATATACGCTCACTTTCCCACACAAAGAGAAAGTGCCACGAGACCTGTACTTTTTCCCCCATTAGTTTCTAAGCCTTTCAGAAAATGGGGAAAAGTACTAAGCAGTAAATACAAGCGCACTTTTCTGTTTCCATTTGACTTTTTGTTTGTTTGTCGAACCAACTTTTTGATGTTTCTTCAGACACAAGAGATCACATTGTATTTCTCAATTGGCATTTCGTAACGTTCACACTTTAGGTATAAACAGCTTTAAACAGTTTCATTTATATGCACTGAACGTATTTTAACTGAACGTAGTTCATCTTTGTTGTTCAAAAATAAAGCGTGCAGTTAAACGATATTATGACATATTTTATTGGTGTCTGCATGCTAATTGTACGCACATATTGTAAAAGTAAGGTAAGGATTTTCAAAGTAATTAATACTTGAGCGTATTATGAACTCATTCCTTTGACGGATAAGGGAGGACTTCGCCAGGAGGAAATTTATGTGCAGATTAGGGTAACAACAATAAATATTTCTTTTACGTTTATAATTCATGGGTGCAGGTTTTTCATACATTGTCCTGCGTAAAATCTATGCAACATAGACGCAATCTTAAATGAGGCATTTTTACAAAAATGTCCACATCCATAATTTTGTAAGGAATTTTAACAAAATTGGGAGATTGATCGAATTCGAATTCATTACAAAAAGTAGTTCTCAACAAACAGTAACTTTGGGAAAGGGAGAACATAATTTTTTTGAAGTTTTTGATCAAATATGTACATTCGAGAATGAAACAATAGTCAAATCCTACACTATGAACTTTGATATTTCTAATAAAGCATTGTTTATATGAGAATGCAGTAGATAAAACCTAAATTCACCACATGTAAACGTTGTCCGGTTTCCTCCAAATTCTCAACAATGTAGTTCTAGGCCACCTACTAAAATATCAGATCCTGAGAGCATTAGAATTCCAAAAATTTATTATAAAATATTTAATGGTCACCTTAATGCAGATATATTTATAGACATTCCATGGAGCCTGATTGAGCGTGTCACACTATAGGCGGTTTCGCAAAACGTAGGAACATATAAGTCGGTTCTAAATGATTTATATTATTTTATATTGTTTACAAAACTTAAAAGGAGCTCAGCAAAATTTTGTTAATAAACGTTATTATTTGTGCGTTACTAATGGTTACTGCAACGATTTATAATTACCTAATACAGTAAGTCAATCTTCAGTCTTAGATGTCAATTCAAACTTTGATGTAACGGATTGGAGAAAAATCGCAGGCGGTCGGAAAACTTGGAAATTTTTCCTGCAAGATAATGAATAATATTTTACCCATCATTTAAGTAAGTGCGAAAGTTACTATATTACTCTATTGTCTACTCTAATATTTATCGTTATTAACACTACTATTATTTACTTTATTAAATTCTTATATTCGGAGCTAAATTCCACATTTCATAACATTTTTAGTTGCGAAAACAGCTGTGTTGTTTGTCATGACTAATAAACACACTTTATGAAAAAATCAATTTAGAAATTTTAATTTTCCCAAACTGATACTTAAATTCAGCTTTCCAAACTAAAATGAAATGGGATCGTATCACAGCACATTAATTATCATATAATTTTATGCTTACTTATATGTTAAGTTTAAAGGCTTTATCTTCCTTTCTGTACTGGACCGTATTGGAAGGCCTACTTATCCACAAGGGTGGCAGACACAGTTTTTAACAGAATTCTACGAAACATTTTGTGAAACAGAACCGGCAATAGTTATGTTGGGAGCATTTTCTAGATCACCTATAAACTCAATACCCGTACTCTATTCTATTTAATCTAAAGGGTACAAGATTTAGATAACTGACGCAGCAATTAAATTGTTTCTATGGCTGTTGAAACCACATGCCCTCCACATTTATTTCTTCAATTCTGGGCACGAAAAAACTGGTTATCATCTTACGATACTATATATATATATATATATATGTATCATACGATATATTCTTTGATGTACTATATGGGTATAAATGGTCCTGACTGATTAAAATGTATATTTTATATGGATTCCCGTTTAAAGTTAACAACTAAAACGCTTCTGCAGCTTACAATAAGCAATATATTAACTTTTTTGAAAAGTTCCTTTTTATTATTTTATACTTAGGGAGAAACCCATAAAGTTGTTGTTTTCATTAATTTCGAATAGTTTTCATTTAATACTAATTTCATTTCAAAATAAGAACTTTTGTATACATTTCCCCAAACTATAAATTACAAATACAACTGAATATGCAAATAAATGCAAAGACTCACTCATACAGTTGCATAAACATTGTGCTTAATTGAAATTGCTTGCTTTATGAAAGCATTCGAAGTTGTGCGCAACTCCCTCCGCACACATTCTCCTGTTACAATATCGTTGAAACGACCTTTTAACGGGGGTAGCCAACAGTGGCAGCAACGTAAACAGCAACATCAACAGCACAACAGGCAACAACAACTTTAAGATCAACAACAAATGATGATTAATTAGCTACTTGAGTACTTTGTTCGGTTGTAAGCTGGCAAAATACTAGCGAAAAAATGAGCTTCCTCTGCTTCTTAGCAGCGGAAAATGAGTTGAGAGCAAAAAACAAAAACAGAATGTCAGGGGAATTTAACACAAAATATTTTTAGATTTCTTCAGCGAAATTTCCCCTAAGGATCAACGAGCAGCAACAGAAGCATTATGTTGATACTCGAATGGAATAGAGGGGCATCAAAAGGGTATCCAATGAGAAATTGCCAACATAGCAAATAATATGTAAGGATTTCTTTCACGCCGCATACTCCACACCACAGCTATTTTTCATGCTGGTTACCTTACTCCGGAAAGATGTAATGCTAGAATTGTATGGCATAACATGCAACACCATACGCTCCTGCAACATGGTAACAAATTTCCAAGATTTGTGCTTAGTTATGTGCAAATAATATTCATACCCTTGCGCGTAAACAACGAATGAGGTTTGCATTTTATTTCAATTCCAATTTCCAGAGGTCCCAAGTGAGAAACCAGAAAACGAGTGTCACAACACTTGTTTTCCTCGGGAAAAGTGAAATGCATTTGTGCCCTTCTCTCCTTATCTATCCCACCCTACTTAACACCCTTTAAAATTAACAATTTCATTTCACAATGTAGAAATATAAATGGATTCACTTGTGGAGCAGAAATGCGACAATTTGTGAGTGCAGAGTCCAAAGAAATATAGAGGGAAGCCCAAGTAGAACGAATTGTAATGTGCCCTACTTTTTGGGTTCGCAAGAATTGTCAAAGATAGATTTTGCGGGTTGAACTGCAATCCTGCTATCAAGAGGCGAAAAGGGATTTCTTGGATGATTTTCTGGATTTTCTGATTATTCAGATACAACCTTATTAACGCTAATTTACATCGTTTCTGCCAGATCGAAATAAAACAATTCACCTACAGTTTGGAGGTTGAATAGTTATATTCAAATCTCCCATAACGAGAGAATTTGGGAAAATTTTAATAAATTTACTCTTTGGCCATTTAGCTTTGACGAGACACTACGCCACGTATTGAAGAGCTCGTTGCCAGGATGGGTTACTTCAGAATATGGAATATACTTTTATTTTGTTCTAATAATTTACTCTCTTCCATGTTTTGCCCTTTGGAAAAATCTTTAACTAGTGGACGCTTTCTTCAATTAATGTGTGTTTTTCTTCAATTAATATCATTAACTTAAATCTACAGGCACTATACAAATTTCTTACACACATTCCTTCATCTAATGCCTCTTTCTGTGTTGCAAAAGTGCGCGATGTCTTTTTCGGAATAGTCGCTTAACAAAAAAACCAAGCATTATAACTTACTCAGACCTACCGCCTATGTATAGGGGGAATATACATTTTCTTGACAGTGCAGTGCATTTTCAGAATTACGAACCTTAGATTCGGTTAGAAGGTGTGTGGCGATTCAGTTCATTTTCGTCTTCATACTTAAGTTTATCAAATGCTTGTCGTACGCCGCATTTGACAAAAATCTATGAAAAATATGAATCCAAGAAAGTATGCGTTAATTCCACCATTTACATGGGCCTATCAAATTGACCGATTTTTTCAAATGTTGACAAAATTCTCACCCCACTAGTCACCAGTTGCCGAAGAAATTGAATTCCTATTAATTGACCAGTTTGTATGTGTTGTGCCAGAACAGGCCTGGCAATGAATCCAATTCCACTCTTATACCCGAATTTACCAAAAACTTGATGTTTGAATTCAGTGCGTTAAAATGAAATATCTTATTAACATTTGAAAAGGTATAGTTGATAGGAAGAATTTTTTTACATTTTGCAAAAATGTTAAACCAATGAACAGTAATGCAGCCTTCCAGATTTTCCTCTTTGCCCAGATGTCCACTCTAAATACTTCAGAGTATGTTAACTATATTCAAAACGTTTACTTACATTTTATACAAAATGTAAGTAAATATCAAATGCACAACGATTCATCTTTATCGCCGAGATCTTCTTGTATCTTTCAGATTTATGTGTGTTTGGATTAACAGGAAGCAAAAAATTGAAATACTCGTATATAATATGGCTTTTGTAATCCTATGTTCAAACTCTATATTTTACATGGTGTAGCACAGCAAATGACAAACTCAGTATAATCGCTTTCTTCGTGTATGTGTCACGGGAAGCGGAAATGAATATATAACCGTTAAGAATTGCAAAGCGACAAACATTGCACATTCTTGGTTCTGTTCTGGTAGCGTTGGTGGTGGGCATATGAATCTGTTTGTAAAACATTTAAGCATTTGTTGGCAGTACGGCAACTACAACTTTATTTTTGTTGCATGCATCGCGCTGTGCCACCACTTACTCATTCACTCACGTATTCACGTTGAGTCACGACATAAAATTGAAAAATAACCTCGTTTTCGGTGGAAGAGAATAAAACGAAATTCCAAAACAACCAAGAATGCAGCAATTGTAGATATGGTAACAAAGGTCCTTTTTCAACCCCCCCTCCCTAACAGGAAAAACAGTGTTCCGAGTATTTTTAGACGAATTTGCGAAAAGAAATTGCTTTCAGTTTTTGAATTGCTTGTGTACATTCATCACCAAAAATATGTCCCCGCTTTGACGGGCAAGTTCGTTGTTTCATTTGGCGGAGAGAGGGGGCTTTGAAGCAAACCCTATTTAGAAACCACCGCCACCAGCACCATAGATATTGCAATTTAAGTGCAAATATTAATTTTACGTGATGAGTAAACATTTCTTGCTTTGCCGAGTACTCGGGCAAACATTTGTCCAATGCAATAAGTAGGAAATATGCAGTTGGAGGCAGAGTTAAGCAAAAGGAAAACTATTTCAAAAACTTTGTCGTCAAGCGGCGGAAACTTGTGTTCTATGACAAAAAAGAAACATTTATTTAAAGACACTGTCAATGCAGAGTTACACATACATGGTCACAAATTCCTTCTGTACCAGCACAATGGCCTCAAATGCTATTGGATATTAGATGTTACTTTTAGCTAATAGTGATTTTGTCTTAGGCTATTGCAAAAGCAGCCAAGGGAAGAGTAACCTAAATTCCAAACTCTAAAGATTTTGTATTACCATGCGTTTCATTCTCAAAAAAAAATATGAACTTTGATCGCTTTGTTATTATGCTTTTCTTTTTTTTAGGTGCAAATCACCAAAAACTCAAAGGGCTTTTTCTTTTGGTTCCTATTTAAATGTTCTAATTGTTTACATTTCTGTGAGTTACTTTGACTGCTAATGTTAAAAGGCAAGGTGAAAATACTTGATTTCAGTAGTTAATTTAATAGTACAACAAGTATGCGCTTACTTACTTTACACAATAAGTTAGTACAAATTTTTGTACCAGAGCTAAACCTTTTCAATTTCAACAGTGAAATCTGAAGGTTTGTGCATTGCAATATAATGGTTTACCTCAAAGGTCGGACCATTCCGAACAAAATGAGCCGATTTCGAAGAATAACCCAGGAACGTGATGTTTAATTCTATTTTAAAAAATTGCTTACATATCAATTTCTTCAATTAAGCTTTGTGCTTCTTATTTTAACCTGCATGCATCCAAAATCAACATAGCCATGTGTTTTCTACATAGGTTTCTATACCAGTCATCAAATTGTATTAGTAAGTTGTTGTTACATTTCGGGACAGTCAGGCAATTTATTATTATTTATTTTATTATTATTTATTACTAGCGGACCCGGCGAACTTCGACTCGCCACAATTTAACGCCTTCAGATAAACTCTCGAGTAATAATAAAACACAGATAGTTCAAATTTCAATGCGATTTATTTGAGTGGAATCGAAATCAGTAGAGAGCGATATGATGAACAATGTTTTTTGATTTGTTTTCCGGCGCAAAAACAACGAAGACGGTTTCCCAACACGCGAACAGGCAACATACAGCTGACCGCGCGAAAGACAGGGAAATTCGAAATTAATCCCCCAGACTTCCAACGACTGGCCTTGCAATTTATTTATTGTCTTCGTAAAAGCCAATCGAATGGGGAACTGAATCCGCTTAAATTGGAGTGGAAGATCAGTTGGAATTCTCGAAATTCGTGGAATAAGGACTTCTTCTTCTTTGAATTTGCCCTCGATAATCGTCGGTTAAATCACATTGCTCATCAGTTTCTTGATGGACAACCGCGTACCGTTACACAATTTCGGATAATTCAGATTCCGCAACATAAATTATGCCGCGATGTTCCTGGCACATCAAGCGAGTTCAAAAATTCCGTCGGATAGTTTGTCGCTTCATCCTCTTCGGTCACGCTGTCAACGGATTTGTACGAATGCAGTTCCCCAGCGCTTTGACTTTGAATAATCAAATTCAAGTTACCGACGTCCTTATTCTTCGCTCCAGAGATCTTTCAATCAAATCTAACATAACTATTTTTTTTTGCCTAAAAACCGGATTCGTGATAATGGATTTTTAATTTGTGGTTTGTATGGGAGGTACCACGCCCCTTTGTCCAATCTCACCCATATTTGTAGCAGCATTGGAAACATTTACTACAAACATTTAAAAAAAAATTAGCCAAATCGGTGTAGCCGTTTTACAATTTTAGATAAATCGAAAAAAGTGGGCGTGGTAAATTTTTCTTTCCATAAAAACCTAAGTTGGACTACGACGAACAACAATTACAATTATTCAATTCGGTCCAGCCGTTCTCAACTGATGTCCTTACCAACGAACGGTATTTGATTTTTATTTATATAGATTATTATTATTATTTTTTTTTTTTAATTAAAACAAACTTGTGTTTTTTTTTTTTATATGAGTCATTACCAAAATAAAAAAAATGTGCGGATATCGATAGAACAACAAAAATTGCATATTTTTCTGCCTACTTTTGCTTTTGAAATAACGCCAAAAAACCCAGGGATAGTAAATTGGTGACCCACAATTATGAGCGACATTTCATATGAGATTTAACCTTAACGTATTAAAAAAAAAATTGCTTAGTTTTCTTTAAAAATGGGTCCCACCCCTTCATGATCTAAAAATTCTTAAAAAGGAATTTATTCTTCGGAATGACATATTCGATCATTGGACATCTTAAGACAAAATCCTGTTAACGACTTTTTGAAGCGATTGAGCAAAGTCCGTCTATGTGACTGGTCAATTGAGCAGAGGATTGGTAAATCGAGTACACCTTCACCGAATTTAACTTCAATTTGGCAGTATTAAAATTTTTCCAAATTGCAGAATTAAAATAAACTTAAACAAAAATATCTCTCCTCCTCCACCGTTTCCAATAAAAAACCAGGCATATAATAGTGATTTATATATCCTCAGCTTTGGTTTGCTATACTGAATTAATATAAAATTTTGTTATTTTTGATTCATACCTCACATAGATTGTGAAACTAAAAGCATTGGGATAATTGTTCACCGCAATACTAATAAACCCAATTCAAATCGTCATAGACCTTGAAATATTATATAATTTTCACACAAATATCAAATATTCCGTTTAATATTTTTGGTATCGTGGAGCGTATTTCCACATCAACGTCAACTTTATTAATTCCCAAACACGTACAAAGTTGCTCTATTTATACTAAAATTACTTATTCTAGAAAATGCTACAATATTTCAGAGAGAACGCATATTTACATAATGGGTGCAACAAAGACAAACATATTTACAGATAGTGTTGTATATCATAGACTTAATTCTAGAATGTTCTTATATACATAACAAGTGAAAAGGAGATAACAATAAACTATATAATAGGAGTGAGAGGAACAAACATAACTTATTGTCGTAAACGTAATTCTAGAAAAGTCCCACCCACAGATAAAGATTAAAGAGATTAAATATATCATACTTGAATGTTCTAGGCGCAGTTTTGATGATCTTTCTAGAGTATATACTTAGACAAACTTCACTCATATACATACTACATATTCAATAATGCTAATCGATATGTATGTTTGCTAAATTTCTTCAAAATTATAAACAATTTTTGAAATTGTTTACTCTGTCTACCATGGAATGTTTAATGCTCCTTTTCTATTTACGCACATACGTATGAAGCTCTACCATCGTAATATGCAAATATTTTATGTTACATAATTCTGACGAAACACTAAATAAATGATTATAAATCCAATAACTCGACCTCACTTTTTCCACATGTTGCGTTTTATAGTACAACTGCTTTCAATAGCTCTCTACACTCAGAGAAAATTTACCCATAAACTAAATAAAGATCATACGAAATTCTTCATTGAAATTATGAACCCACACGAAAATAGGAAAGATTTCTAAATTTGCCAGTACTACAGTTTGTGAAATGCTAATGTAAATATGCGATAAAGCAAATGAGGGATTCTCCAATGCTTTCTTTCTGTTGCAATTTTTTACTTTGGCTATAAAATACAATCACACATATTAAGCTTCACCCTACCACCACTCACTTAGATGCTACTGCTGCAAATACTCGTATATGCAACAAATATGCAATTTTATACCTCCGGCTGCAAATGTAATGAATCCTTTCATATAGTGGGTACACCAAAAGTACACTACGAGGGTAATTCAGTGAGCTCATAAGAATAAAGCAAAATCGAATTGTAATGAAATTAGTAGCAAAGTTCTTCTTGACAAAATTCAAACTATTTTTTAGCATAATCGCTGATGTCATTCCTTTGTACTCGTATATCAGAAAAAAACGATCTGCGTGCAATTTCAGGTCAAACAAAAACATAAAAATGTGTTACAAATGACTCGAGAATCAAAGAATACTACATAACAACAGATCTCGTAGAACACTGATTTTCGTAAGATACATTATAATTTGCAGACTCTATGCTGGGTTGACTCTTTCCGTAATGGAATGCCAAACACGATTTTTAACAAAATTACATAATACTTTTGTAAACTGATGATATAGACGTCATTGATTGAAAACTATGCCTTCTCAAGTATTAATATTGAACGAGCAAAACTGAGTTAACGGTGGGCGAGGAAACGTTGGGGAAGTTGCATGAAGTTTTACAGCTTTGGCTATGTAGTGCCGGATGATTTCATCTATCTTCTTCATAAGTAAAGTTAGCTTGAAGAAGAAGTTTTTATAACGAATGAAACCTGTTTAATAACAACCAAAAAGTTTTGTATGTTTTCTGTGGACTCTTATTTCACTCAACTAATTTCGATCAAATTTTAGCAAGTGGCTCCTTAAAATTCTAGAACAGTTCCTGCAGTATTCCAGTTAAAAAACCACAAATTATTTCAACAAATTTTATTTTCTATTTTGAACTTATGCGTTATTTTCGCTTGTCCTATAAAACAATGAAAAGCAAAATGGGACTTAACTATGATCGATAAGTCTATGGATGATAAATTCACATTACAGATCAACGTTTTCAAATAAATAATTACGGCTATGCCTTGATATCCCTTAAAGGCTCACATAAACATATCGCGGAAATTTGGTAACAAAATTCTTCTTCTTCTTTTGTTTGTTTTCATTCGTTGTTTTTGTTTTCTCCTTTTTTTTTTTTTGCAATCAAATTATCGATTTTAACTCTACTACTACTATATCAATGATGATCCAATTTTTTAACTGATTGCGAGATTGCCCTAACTTAACTAGGTATACATTATGAAAACTATCGGATTATGTACATTTACAAATTTTTTAATATCACTAAATCTATTTCAGCCTCCTATGAGAACATTTTGAAAACAATTAGGTTATGCAGCAATTGTGTTATGCATATGAAATCACTAAAACCGCTCTTATTAATCGCAAGTGTCCTTCCTTAATAATAATATGGCTTAAAGCGCAAACATTTCTTTGCTAAATAAACTGAATGAAGCAAATTAAATTGAATTATTTATCACCCTTTTTTCAGGGCTTCCCAAACCAGCCTCGTAGACAACTTAGTTGTACACTTCGTGCACAAATATAATGTAATTTTTCCATCTGCCTCCTAATAGACTGAATCTGACAGACAAACGGCAACTAACAACTTTTTGAAACCTTGTGGAAAATAACTGAACATGAATACAGGATTATAACCAATGCCAAATGAATGCAGTATATTAACAAGATTGTAAACTCACTTTTGTTGCGCGATTATATAAAGATTTTCATGCCTGTACATTAATTGGATCCCTATTCTTTTATATGGCTAATGCAAACTGATTGGCGATTTAAAAGCCATGTTGCACAGCTAAGTAGTGAGTTAATCATGACAATCCAAATAAATCGTTCCATCAGCAGTATTGATTTAATATATTGATAAGTGGCTATAATTTACATTTAAATCCCCAGGTCGCTGGTAAAAGGGCTAGTAATAATTCAGCCGTTGATCCACTGGTCGAGTTTGTCCCACCCTCCCCGAAACATTCCATATTAACAAAAATAATGCGGAATATAATAAATTGATTTCTCTTAAATCTTTGGTTTTATTTTTAAACATAAATATTTATTAATTGTATGCGATTTAAATGGATCAACGGCAAAAGCCCGTCTCCAAAGTTCTTTCACTCTATGAACGAGACCAATACGGTACTGGAAGCAGTAAAGTTCTTGTACGGTTCATATCTGTATAGACCGGAAGCTTTGTATTAACACACTCGCGCGCTCACTCAAACACACTCACAGTGGTTTGCATTTTAAATTGTAATTACGAATTTTCATTAAAATTCCATTGGTCGGGGTAACGAGAGAAGACATTAATTTCACTTAAAGCAAATAACACAAAACGCACCAATACATTTTCAATGCATTGTGCATGCACACAAGTAAGCGCAGATTATCTGCGGTGACATATTGTGTCTGTGTGGACTTGGATGTGTGGACGTTCTTGTGCAGGAACATTCCATGTTGCACATTTTCAGCAGGATAGTGTTAATAATTTTGCATAATACTCTTCAGCTCTTGCGTAGTGTGCAAATTGTTATGCACACTTATGTCTGAGGCTTACACAAATAAGACATATGAGTGCGTTTAAGAGAAATCAAAAAGAATTCTGTCAACGGACGGCCTCTGTAGAGCTGTAAAATTATGACTTAACAATTGCGGCAGTTGATGAATTTATCATGTCTGTTACTTTCACAGCTTGACAAAATGTGAGTTTTTGGTGTTTGCAAAAAGTTTTAATATTAATTTGAATAGATCTTAAAGGGCAAAAGCTCGCAATAGAAACGATTACTGAACACTTGAAAAGGGCGACAAGTTTAAAGTTTTGGCTTACTGTAAGGAGCATACATAAGGCGCAGTTAAAAAAAATTATTATTATATTTTTGCATGGCATTGAAAGCTTTATCTAGCATGGTTAGAATGATCCTATTTAGGCCAAATATTATGCCTCTCTCATATTGGCAAGAATTGGAACTGCCGACTTTCGCAAGGTGAAATCATTCGCCATATACAGAAACAAATGATAACCGCTTGGCGCCCTGTCCAGCCCATAAAGTGAGTACATAAAAACCTCACAACTTAACTGCTGCAGCTTATAGCGAGTCGCTATCGATACGTTTGGACTGGCGTTGCCCTGGTTGAATACAATTCCTCTACTTTTGAGCGTGACCGCTTTTGGGCAAAAGCCTCCTTCAGATGGTTCAATTATTGCCAGTGCAGGTCCGAATCAAGAGTTTGGAGTAGGAAAACGCACAACAAACCCTTGCTGACCGTTAATCCAAGCTTGGCCATCTTTTGGTCGCGATTTGGGAAATAGATACTTGCAAATGGGTGAATTTTTATACCATTTAGAAGATAGCCTGATGGAAATTCAATCTATGAAATTTTTTTTTTGTCAACTCGTGTGACATCCGTATACCGAGTTTGTTTTTGTATCCAGCCTTACTAAAGCGGTCCTAAACGTTTTTTGTGCTACTGGGTGATATAGGATGATTTTTTAATATTTAAGTTTTACAGGTCGGCAGCACTGGTTGATAATGACATCCAAACGTTATATGTCTTTCATCATGGAAAGACTAACAAACGAGCAACGATTACACATCGTCAAAATTTGTTATCAAAATTCGTGCTCTGAGACAAATGTGCATCGTTTGATACGACCATTTTATGGTCGTCATAATCGACCTGCTGAATCAACAATTCGTGCTGTTATCTCTAAATTTCGCACCAAATGTACTTTGTTGGACATAAAACCAACGACTCGCTTGCGTAGAATGTGTACCGAAGAAAATATTGCATCCGTAGCGACCAGTGTTAATGACGATCGTGAAATGTCAATTCGTCGCCGTTCTCATCGATTGGACATGTGTTACTCAACCACAAGGAAAATTTTACACGTCGATTTGGGTTTGAAAACCTATAAAATTTAACCCACGCAATAATTGAAGCCGAATGATCTACCACAACGTGTAATTTTTGATGAATGGGCCTTACAAAAGCTCAATGAAAATCCGCTGTTTTATATCTTTCTGAACGGATACGTAAACAAGCAAAACTGTCGCATCTGGAGTGATGAACAGCCACATGCAATACATGAATTACCGATGCATCCCAAAAAACGACAGTCTGGTGTGGTTTATGGGCTGGCAGCATCATCGGTCCATTTTTCTTCAAAGACGACCGTGGAAGAAACGTTACCTTCAACGGCGAACGATATCGAGCCGTGATACGCGATTTTTTTTAACTCAATTGGCTGAGTTGAACTTAGTTGACATGTGGTTTTATCAGGACAGTGCAACATGCCACACTCCTCGTGGAACAAAGGATATGTTGAGGGATGAATTTGGTGAGCAGCTTATCTCTCGATTTGGCCTTGTGAGTTGGCCCCCACGATCTTGCGATTTAACCCCTCTTGATTATTTCTTGTGGGATTATGCCAAGTCATGGCGAACACAATAGTGTTCGTGGACATGCGGAACACTTTTAAAACCTTATAGGATAACATAACACGCGTTATCCGTGGAATACAGGCCGAAATGCTCGAAAAAGTGGACCTTCCGAATGGACATTTTGAGGCGGAACCGCGGGCGACATTTACATGAAATTATCTTTAAAAATTAAATGACAAAGACCAATTTATCGATTCCAATAATTTTAACATATGATGCACATATACATGTACATATACATTCACTCAATATCCTTTTGCATTAATACGAAAATGTAAGAAGTGCCAAAAAGGGCGTCGTAAATGGTTCGATTCGTATAAAAATATATTCTGAATGAAAGCAAGATAAAATAACAAAAATATAGCTCTCTGAAATCTTCCACTTACAAATTATAAAGGACCACTGATTTCCCCAATTTAGTCATTGTGACATGGCAATAGAGTCAATTTTCATTCGCCGAATTAAGCTTACTAAATGCCCAAAGCGTTCTAAATTATATTGGATTTAGCACAATTGTAAAGATATGAATCTACGCCTTTGTGGGCTAAAATTTGTAATTTATATGGGAGTTATCAGAGCGGGTACAGTTATCGGATAGATTTTTTCACATTATACCAAGCATAATGTTGTAATGCAATTGACCAAAAAAATAATCAATTTCTGTGTACGAATTAGATATTATATAGAATAAATTGAATTTAAACTAGAGTGCCAATTTGCCTGGGAAATACAAGAGAGTTGTGCCGATGCCCTCCGTTTACATCCTCAGAATTTGGCTCACCATTGGCATTATGTGTCCGAATTCAACCAAATTCAGCACAACTTCGTGAAATATGTGAAGTTAGGGTCGTGAGTACTTGTTGATGTTTCCAAGTTTCAGCTGAATTCGAAACAGCTGCTTGAAAGACTTGGAGCTTTTGGTCATTTTTATAGGCGGCTACAGAAAGTGTGGTTAATCGGTAAATTTTTTCAAACATTTACGTTTCTGCAGTCCACGGATGAGGATTTACGAGGATAAAATTTCACAAAATCGGTCAATTTACAAGAGTGATGCCATAAAGAATGGGTCGATATAGCAGATTTACAGCCGTCGACTACGATTTAGCAAAATATTAGAAGTTTTATAACAATTTCCTAGGGTTATCATCATCATCATAGTAGATTATTTTTATCATTTATTAAGCATTACCAAAAAGTGCCTTAAATTATTTATCTGTCATATTTAAACATTCTACAATTTTACCATCCAAATCATATTACTGATTGAAGCCAAGAATCTTCCTTCAAAATTCGTTCTTCTTTGCTGAAAATGCATGGCTTTAACCAGTGTTTACTCATAAAATAAACCTCAAACAATGGCTTTCTTTTATTTTCGTTTTAGAGCTCCTTTACTTTTGGGCCATATTTAATGCAATCTGTGACTATAACAAATATTTTCCGGAGGTTTCAGTGTAGAACGGAACTAATGCAGTTACACCGAAATCTTTGTCTGATGATGCTGGTATGTAAACTACAAAAGTGCCGAAGGTTTATCATTCGAAACACCATCGGGTGGTTATAAACACCCAGATGTCAATTTTTTCGTAATAAATTATTAAAGATTTATAAACAAAATTTGCATAACATAACTGATTTTCAAATTCTAGTAAATGTGGTCTGTATTATCAACATCCAGATATCAGATTTTATAGACGAAATTTGCATAACATAATTGATTTACTAACTTTACTAAATAGTTATGAATACTGTATCAGTGGGAATATTTGTATTTTTACCGATTTCACTTAAGAACAATTTATCCTCCACAAAATATTAAGAGTAACTTAGATCTAAATTAGAGGCAAGAAAGAGATTTTAGTCAAATCTGCAATGTTAGGCAGCAATTATTGAAAGTGACGCAAATAGCTAGCTCCGAGATTAAGAAAAATGTTGCTGTTTCCGCGTTTGCAGTGCAATACGATAAATACAATTTGTATGGTTCCAATGAGTGCGTAGGTGCAAATATTGCAGCAGGTGTCAATACAAGGATTTGCAAATATGGCGACAATCTATATTATGGAGCTCAGAGGAGGGAATAAATTTGCAACTTTCATCGCTTGAAAAGTTTGCAGGGCGATAACTTCTGTATGGTGTATTTAATCTTGCCCGCCATAAAAAAAAAAGAAAAGCACTCTTGCTACTGGAAAAATGATTGGCTTTATTGTATTGTCAGACATTCAGAAAATACTTAGGTTCCTCACCTAATTCACCGGTTATAACACTTTCCGAATGATGAATTCTGTACAGCACTTATCAGAAAACTGCTAATTCTTATCAAATTTCTTAAGAAGTTATTTACTTGTCCTTTCAAATGCAGCTCTTCATCATGGCTGCTTTAATTTGTAATTTTTTGCATGGAAGAAAGTATTGTTATCGGCTAGTAAGAATCACACAGTCAAATTACTGTTATTTTGGAGACGGAGTCCTGCAGGCATCAGTTTTAAATGTTTACTACATGTTACAGGGACATGAAAGCTTTCCTGTGTGCAGACAACCTAATTATATACTGTTCTGGTAAAAAAAAGTTTCAGCCATAATAAAATACAGACAACTGTTAGGAAACTACAAACATGGTATGATATAAGTCGATTTAAATTTAATAATGAGAAACTGTCGCAATTAAATTTTCAAAATGTTCGATAGCATCTAACAATAATCATAAATTTTGTGAACTTTCGACAGGAGTCTAAATTTTAAAACTCACATACACACAATCAAGTTTTTATTGAACTTTATTCTGCGAATGAAAATCGTCCGTATTGCTGCTCCCCTCATTGCACCTCATATACAATTTCATCAAATTGTCAGGTGTAATAACTAAGTTCAGCGTGTTATAATTTTAGTTCCCTAATGTGCATTTATTGATAAAAAAAAAAAATTGCGAATTAAATTCTGAACTGATTGCAAAACCACAACGCTCAAAACATTGACCGCAGTCGACAATTTCAAGATCAATTTCTAGTACAGCAAGGAAATTTAAAAAAATAAATAACCATATCTTCAACACTTATAAGAAAACTGATTACAATAAGTAAACTAAACCGACTGCTTTGATCAGATATTGCCGCACTCCAAAAACGCCTTGCTTTGGCTATTGCGATTCTTCTCCACATTAAAAATTTTCATGTAAGGACCAGCCTTAGGTCTATTCACAATAAAACAAAACATTTTGAGCCTTCAGTTTCTAGTAAAAAAAATGCACAAGTTTAAAGTATGTTTAACAAATTTAAATTACGACAAATTTAGCACCAATAACTGGTAGGAAGTGTGTCTCCACTCCGCCTGATAATTAATTTGCACTAAGCCATTTTGCCCAAGTATTCCGATTTCGACCATTGTCATTGTCATTTCCGCATCGACCTTCGGTTCTCAAACACGCATTTGGACCCTGGACAATTGCTGGTGATACAACAACTGGTAGCTTACGTAAATACGCTAAAACAGCAAAAAATATTCCATGTCCATGTATGCATATAATCCGTACATACAGAATGTATCGTATACTATAGCATGTGGTAACTTTCAATACTGTACGGTAGAAGGAAATTCTGTTCATTTGTTCATTTTAGTGAAACGCGTACATTTGCATAATTACTTGCACACTCCGCTCGCACCTCTTAAAAGCGTCTGCTGTAGGAACTGCACAACACAGTTGGGGGAGTAGGGGAAATTGCAACAGAACCACGTATCCTCCTCGTACTAAAACTCATTCACATGAGCTCGCGATTTACAGTTTCCATCTCACGCAGAGGGGATATTGCGAAAATCCATGCATGTAAATACTTGTACTTATTTGGCCATAATCACTGTAAAGCCAACGTAGTTAAATGGCCTTCGGCTTGAATTTCGAAATGCTCAACAAGGCACTGTGGTCCAATATTTACATAATTTATAAAATACATACATTATTCAAATTTTCTGAAATTTTTGGATTTAATGGTATATAAAATTCACATACTTCCTTAAATTAATAAAGTTCATAAAATGCATAAAATTCGTAAAATTTATGAAATTAATAAAATTCAAAAAATTCACAAAATTCATTAAATTCATAAAATTAATAAAATTCAAAAAACTCATAAAATTCATAAAATTAATAACATTAATAAAATTCAAAAAACTCATAAAATTCATAACATTCCTAAAATTCATAAAATTCATGAAATTAATAAAATTCATAAAAT
>JAHXMU010000057.1:2715688-2781460 GCA_019455685.1 Philornis downsi | reverse complement strand
GATAAAACACGATGGTCAACGTAGCCAACCACAGCAACACTAATGAACACACACACGCTCTTGTACACATTACTCCCAGTCTCACGAACACACGGGGAGAGGAGACACTTTAATGCCGCGTAGGTTTAAAATTATTAAGGTCCATTCCCGTTTCTATTTTAGCTAAGAATGCAAATTTTCTGTTTTTTTGCGATTCGGAGAAATCTTTAAGTCACAGTTGGCGTTGGGTTGGTTTTTGAAGAAATGTAAATATAATATAAATAACTTAAAGTGCCCTAACGATCTAAGTACAAACTCTAGGTTGTCGTATGTTTGAGTAATGGTATTGTAATACAATTAAGTGGTGCTTTTAGCTTTTCCTAAAATAATTTCTGGACTGCAGACTATGACTTCTCTCTGATCTTCCGACTAGGCTACAGCATTAACAATGTTCTAAGAGATTAAGATGAAAGATGGTTTACGTTCAACAGTCGGGAAATTTGGTCTATTTGGTCAACAACTCCGGTAATGGGTAAGCCACGCAGAGGCGAGGGAACCAGACGGTAGGAGGCGGTATTAATTGCAACCAGACTCCAATATAAAAAAATACAGAAGACAGTTTAAAAATCTTATGATAATAATATACGAGACCAGCTTAATCACGCGGTAATATAGTAGATGGAAATCATTCACCTGAAGTCATATGCGATAGAGTGATTCACTAGCATAGACTAAAAACACTGTGTGATTAGAGCTAAGGTCTGCAAGGGGTTAAATAAAGGCACAAGAGTAGGTAACCCAGCACAAAACTAGACCATATATTTCCCCAATTACTACGATAAAACGGCCTGAATTCTGATGTGTTTTCGTACATAGATATACAGACCTTTAGTTTTTAAGCAAAAGAAAAGTTTGCAAAAAGAGAGAGAGAACAAGAAAACGGCACCGTGATTTAGGCAAACTCCGAAAATTCTAACAAAAAATTCAAGGTCCGTGATATATGACAGGGATGGAAATCTGGTGGTGGATACTCACAGCGTGCAGCAATTCTGAAGAGATTACTTCTATAAGTTGTGTTGCTTTTATACACTTTCGGTAATGTTACTGTTTTACATAATTTTTTATTTCTTGTATAATTTGTTATAATTTGGTTAATTATTCTACAAATTGTGTGACTTTCGAATTGTCTGAAATGTTCATAGTAATTTCTGCTGTTGAAAAATTAACACGAGTAACGTCATATATTAATTCACTTTTTGCAATGGATAAACGCATTTGCGCCTCTATCATTATCAAAAGCCAGTAGTTTAAGGATAATTCTCAATAATTTTTACTCAATATTTTGATTCTTGCTTAGAGCACCGAATTGTAATAAATTTTTCGAGTTTTTTTTTTAACCGACAAAGAAAGTAACTAAAGACGTGAAGGTACTTTTGCCAAATCGGTCGCCTCCCCACAAGACATCACTCAGAAAAACGATTGCAATATACATATAGGTCTGGTTCCTCTACATGCTCTTACTGAAGCATCGACCCATTATAACACCAGGAGTAGTGAGAGAGATTGATGAGAGTGTAGATTGATGTTGTATCTATCTAGTTGGCATAAACACATCACAAAATGGTACTTTGTTTAATACTGCAGTGCACAGCATTGGGGACGAATTGTATATGCTTTATTTAGTCTCTGAGTGTTTGCAGTTTTTACAAATAGAATGATAAACTTAGCATATCGGCCATCATATAAAAGAGGGTAAAAACAACCATCAAAACTAAATGTTACATGTAAGGCATTCAAGTCGGAAATCGAACTAGTATGATTTACCAAAGTAAACCAAATAATGAGAAATTATTTTGGTTCTAAGGCACTTGAAATGCGAACTCGTACTGAATCAATAATGTCTAATGAAGTTGGAGGAGATCCAAAAATTCTAAAAAATTCTACGAGACATATAAAATGGCAGAAAAACAGTTTATCGATGTGCAGAAAAAGATTGAAAGAGACCTGCATCTCGAAGGTAAATATTGCTCCAAAATAGATGAACACTCGAAAAACCATATCAGAAGGAGGAGTTGGAGGTCGTTCAAAAAAGAGCTTCTGTTTACCACACTTTTGGCGGATAGAAAAAGTCTACTAAAATTCCCACCGAATTCCGTCTTTGTTTAATTTAATAATAATTTCTACACAAACTAAATAATTATTTTTTTTTTTGGTCATTGAGGTCCACCTATAACACTGATAAGAATTGGGCTTATAGTACTGGTATCTCACCTGGGCCTGCCTAAATTGAAATAGAGACGTAGTCAAATTTTAAAAAGATATTATGATAAAAACGGATTAATGAGATCAATCGGTGTCAATGCTATAAGTAGAGTATTCAAGATACAGATATCAAGGCTAGCAAAACTCATCAATCAATTTGCATAATTCGTTTAAATGAATTAGCTGTCGTACAAGTTTTATATTCTTCAAAATATCTAAAACTTTCGCTACAATTTTTATTTTTGATCAATGCGAATTACCGAATATGTCATTGATGACCTCTCACATCCACAGTTATTTATGAGCGTTACTAGAAGCTAATGTTAAGCATACATCAGCTTCCAAAACGCGATTACTGCTCAATCTGAATAATTGGAAACTTTAACTCCTACTGAGAGGTTTTAGAGAAGATGATAGTTCTTTGTGAGATATGGGGGAATTTCGTGAGTTTGCACGCATTCTATTTTTAGACTCAGATAACGAAGCCTGAAGTTTAGCGACAATTTTGAATATTACAGTTTGAATAGCATGGAACTGGAAAAACTCCAGCCTTTTTGAGAAGATAGCAGGATATCGAAGAAGTTTGAAATCAGTTGTTTTGTGCACGGCGACTCAAGCAAGGCATGTAAAGCAAAAGATAAGTTATAGAATATGAAAATTTTGATTAATCTGTTTGCACACTAGGCAATAGGATACTAATTTTAATAGCGAGCAATTCGAAAATATTTTATACAATTTTGTAATACAGTTGCAAACTAGGTAACAGCTCATTTGCAAGTCAACAAAATCTTTGGATAGACTGTAAGAATCAATTTTCTTTCCTTTATGTTTTTGTGCTGAAATAAAAATATGTGCTGAAATAAAATATATTATTGCCTTTTCGAAACTGCCAGAGGTGCGAACGATATGGCGACATCAAAAGCAAAGAGTAGAAATTAATCGGAGCTCGAACAGAAAGATGTCGCACTTGGTATCAAATCGGAATTGGCATTTGGAATATTTAATAAAAATAAAAAATATTTTAATTTTAAATATGTCGCTGTAGCTATATTACCGATATTATTTTTCTATATTTCTTTAACTGGCCAATTTATCTAAAAGTCTTTTTGTAATTTCTGTAATTCTGTAATTTCTGTAATTTCACAATAAATGAAAAAAGTTTAACTATCTGGCAGAGGCCTTTATACACTATTATCATTTAATGATTTTAATTCATGAATAAAAAAAATTTCAATTTTTCTGGGCAATAATGGACAAGTTTGTTTATAAAATATATTTCACCCTCTGGTGACATCCGTCGTCTATAGTACTGTGGACGATGTGTCTATTTATCGCCGCATAAGTGCATGTCAGAAAAGCCTATTTCTGATATAAATTTGAAGCTGCCCCTTAAAAATTAATCTGTGTTTTCCTCAATAATCCGTTTTCTTTATACACGGCCTTTAATCAACGAATAGATGTTAAAAATCTTGAAAAAAATTTTGAAAGATGTTAACCCTTCTAAAGCTAATTTCAAGTTTTTTCCTACTAAATCAATTTCCAACTTAAACTGTCTATATGAAACTATAAGATATTTGTATTCCTTCCAGGTAAGTTTTTCCAGTTCTTCTGCGATAAATGGAAACTACGGCGTTATAATAAAATATTTTTATATATTTTTTGTTCAAATAATCCAGTCCTTGATTCAAATTTTCGTATAGTGGAATAGCATCTGTTTCACCACGTCAGAACAAAATTGCTCCCCAAATACTTGAAAGAAAATAGAATTCAAGGTTTGGCAGTGCAGATATTTTAATTATCGCCGCTCCGTCCAGACACATTACAGCTACTTTCGAAATACAATTTCACTGTATTCAATAAGACACAACGTTTAATAGATGCAAATTTGTCACTTATTCTATCCATTCTAACAATATATAGTCATTGTGCATACTCTATACTGAAATCAAATGGAATCCTTATTTAAAACCATAACAATTGACGACTAAACTAAGATTTAAATATTTTAACTACTCTAAAAGGCGATTAGAAAAAAGCAATAAAATTTTTACACATATAAATTGTTATTTAAACAGCAACATTGTGTCTGACAGCTCGCAATAGAAAACCGCTTAACTCATAACATTTTCCTGGGGCAATAATTGCTTTTTAGGCAAAATTTATGCAAACCACATTTTAAACTTCAATTGCTGCGCTATTTGTGCACACTCTCGTTTGTAACGAATGCAGAAACATATAAAATATTAAAATATTCATGGCGAAAATATGTTGAAACTTGCGTTTTTATTTGCAAATGAATGGAACAATTCCAAAATAAACTCAATTAAATGAAGACATATGGCGAGACCCACTCAATTTATATATGTGAATGTTAACACCCTATACATACGCACATCGTGTGGCTGTGTAAGTTTGTAAATTGCAATTGGAAATAAATGTTTAGTTGGCGAAAGAGGGAGTGAAAACCAGGCCTTGTTTTACTACACGTGCACAGACTGTAAGAGCGGCTGTAATTCCTACTTTTTGCCTACATGCATGAGTGTGCGTCGGTGTGAAATTGGTATACCGCGAACACCTTTTTCATAGCACACTTAACATTGCCGGCAAAAATAGCTGCCAACTATTGTGGTAGTTATTTTATAAAACGCAACGCATCTTAGATTTTTCCTTTCGGCATTACAAGAAGTGAATAATTTGCCCATTATTTATTTACACAATTTAATAAGATTGCAACTTGATAATTTTACATAACACAAAAAAAACACAAACAACCTCCACATATCCATAGGCAATGTTCTTTTACCGAAGTTCCGGTTTGAACTTTTAGATGGGTGAAATAAAGGACAATAACACTTTTGCCATTATGCTAAAATTCTCTACGGAAATTGCCTTTCCGATATTAACCGGAAATCACTGCTATTGCCCAATAGAATTTTTCCGTTGACGTCCGTCTATAATATTGGATAATTTTGATAGACTGCGGCGAAATGTTAACATTCTTCTCCAATTTATTTCCAGGCCAACCGGGCCAATGTGAGCAACAAACTTTATTGAAAATATCTCATCGATAAATCTTTCAAAAAATGATGAGCTACAAAGGTCTATAGATACCAGGTAAAAGGGTGCAGCAATATCCAAGATATACCCCAAAAGGCTTCAAAGAATAACACAAATCAGTCTTAAAATTTAAAGTACCGCAATGAAGTGGCCATAGCTTTGTTTTTTCATTTAGGTCTGTGTAAAGGAAAATGCATAACCTTGCGCAACTACACAAAATCATAACGTAGACATTTCGTCTAGCTGCTCCAGTATAGCAGCTACCAAGAAAGAAATATCGACACTTTCTTTTGAAATAATAGATGTACTAGCTAAAGTAGAGCTGCATGGTAGAATAAATAATACTGCTTGGCAAATAATCAATACGAGAAGCATGGAGGAACTCAAATAAATAGATATAGTAAAAACAAATCCACTAAAAGAAGCTCGATGCAAGTTAATTTCGTGGATCGCATTTCCTTCAGCGAATCGTCTCAAGAGAAACTTTTGAAAATGGACTGTCCTAATTTTTTGCCAATAGAGAGAGGCATAATCAAAAACAGAAAAAAATCTAATTCCACCCTTTTTTTATAATCGTGTACATTTACCAACTCTCTAACTGGGATCTGTAAAGTTTTGGGTTGAGTCACATTCAAGTCGTTGGTATATTACAATGAAATCAACTGCCCCATTGTCCCAAAGTTTCTGGAGGCCCACACCGTTTCTTCGAATGTTTACGTGTGAATAAACACACGTAGTGATATTTTTACCAATACAGGTTTTTTTTTTAATTCTACACATAGAATTTTAGAGCGACAAAAAAATTTCAGAAACCCTGAGCTTTGACATCTCAACATTTTTCTTTTTTCATACATTTAATTGTCGCTTGGTCATATATTCGCCCACATAATTCGATTAAATTTCAGGTAATCAAATCTATACGTATAAAATTAAATGTCTTGAATCTATACCTTTGTTCCGAATAGACGTCTAAACTAATGGATCAATTGTCAAGCAATTTTCACAGCATATTTATGCCACCCAAGATAGAATCAAGGACTACATTAGGTCTTGATTTGATAAAATTTGATAAACGTGCCACCACCCACGCAAATAAGAATTTTGAACGGTTATAGCTAACGAACTATTAGAGGTAGACAGAGTTCTTGAGTTCTCCCGTTTTTGAGTTCTCTTATGATGGCCAAGGTAACCAACCGACCGCCACAAAAATTGTACAGTATGCTACATAAAATTGTCATGTACTATGTTAGGTTAAGATTAGAAATAGAGGCGTGGCATCACCCGCACAAGTTATAATTTAGGACATTCATATCTCATACGATTTGGCATGTATGCTACTTACGAGGTGTATTCAAAAAATAAGGTGTATTTTCAAATTTCACGGGCTACGTACATTCGCCTTTTGATTATTATTTTTTTTTTATATTGGTACACTCGTCTCGAACATATGTTGATAGTTTTATCCATATAGCATGTTTAGTTTGTTTGTGAGAGGCATAAATAAGACAAGTGTTTTGCGTGTTCGGCGATTCGGTTTTTATCTCCTCAATTGTCGCAAAACGACGTCCTTTCATGGGTATCCTCAAGCTTTGAATGCACCTCGTGTACAGAAAGAAATACGCCCTTCAAAAAAATCATTTTATTGGCCAAAGTAAATGACAGATCGTCCTTAAAATCTAACAGTTGCTGTCAATCACCTAATTTTCATATGCTGTATTAAGACATAATTAGGTAGAGCGTTGTGGCATTTGGAATTTGCGTATGTTTGGAATTGTAAGAGGCTTACAGATGTCATTTGGTACATATGCTACTAGAATCGAATAGAATGCAATATGTACCAGCAAACACTGATCGATCGTCATTAAAGTTGAACTATGTTAGATCACGATTAGAAAAACCGGAGTGATGCCGCCTGCGCAATTTTACGTCATCGATGTAAATAGCAACATGTCCTCGGAAAAAATTAGTTTTTGCAAAGTGCAAATAAGCCCAACTTCTAAACGAAATTTATAAAATTTTAAGAATATTGAATTATAGACCGAACTAGACTAAATTAGGAAAAGATTTAGCAAAAAGTCGTGTTATTAATAATTCAATGTAGAACATGTTTTGCCCGCCGGCTCGGGCAGTAAACTATAAGAAATAATCTTCCATTCTTTAAATCTATTTTTTACGAATTCTTTGTGATTAGAACATATCATTAAAGAAGCGTTGAACATTATACTAGGGGAAATCAGACAAAAACGTACGAAAATTTGTAAGCTAATCACAGTTTTAGTTTGAGACACTCAGCAAACTTAAAATTTACAATCATTATATATCTAAAATTCAAACTCCCTTTGCTATAACAGTCCACAACGCAACGCCTAAAACCGTTTTACAGAATCACACTTCTCCAGAGCATAGGCATCATTTGAATTTACAACAATATTACATGAGTAATCGCATATGTAAATGTAAATAATACCCATACATACAATTCAATGAGTGTTAATAATTCACTTAAGCACACAAGTAGTCAACCGGTGTAGGCAAGTAAACAAATGAAGCAAAATATTACATTTCCTAAGGGGATACCTGTTGGAATAAAACTGCAATTTAATGCAATTAAACGGGAAAAAGTTACGTTAACTTGAAATGGAAGGTCATTGAAAACGCAAAATTGCTCACGAGTTGGAACGCCGTTTGCTGTAAATTCAATTGTTGAAGTGGACAACTTTTAGTTTTTATTAAATCAATTTAATTATTTTTTCTTCGTAAACAAATTCGCTAAAGTAAAGGTATTGTTTGCATGTATATGCGCTTGCATTTGTACTATTTATATAGATATGTACATTTATTTATACATACATGTTGATTGTTCAAATTATAGGTCATGCCGAATGAGCAAACGAATAACTAAAACCCACGACATTATTTATTCAGGAACAAAATCTAAAATGAACATTGCAAAAAATTGCTGCATTCAGGGAAGTTTCCCGGATGATGGAACACAAAAGTGGTAAATTTTTGTAACAACTTTAGAGTTAGATTTGATTTGTGGTCCTAGAAAGCAATTTTATTTGCGCATAGTATCAATTGAAGACAGCACTGCCCCTGTACTTCAAATGCTTTTTTTATTATTTATTTACAACCATCACAGCGGGTAAAAATATTTATATACAAAAGTTTGAGATTTTACATAATGTATTGCAGCAAATATCAACTGAAGTATATAGAAAAACTACATTTAGATATTTTACGACATCTTAAGGTAAAAATATAGCAAAAAAACCTTTTAATATTTAGAGAAATTTTAATAGAATATATTTATAGAACTTCTGAGAAGTTGCAAAATATAATTAATTGTATAAATTTCTTATTTCTGCAAAGTGTGAAGATCCGCAATTATCTTCAAATCTTTGTGTTAATTCTTGGAATACGATGATGAGCGTTTTATGATTGTAGTTATCAAGTAAGTTGTTAGTAGAGTATTTCCGATGTAGATTATGAATTATCTTCAGGTTTTTATTTTGAATAATTTGTAGTTTTTTAATGTGTTTAATAAAGTTCACTTCACTGAATCTTGTAGGATTATGGTGGTATTATGAACTGTAAGCTGCTGTGTTGGGATTCTCTTGTGTGATGTGTTAAAAGGAAATGTTATTGCAGGAAGTATTATTATTTCCAGTGTTCAAAGTACTTTTGAGCTGACAGCAATGTTTTTCCATGTAGGTATAAAACTCACGATACTCTCGATTAATGACATATTTTACGGTTTAATGGATTATCCGCTAGCATAGCAATCCTACATTCTGTGCTGTGCAGATAGCCAGCCAGGACTAATAACTTAGGCAATTGGATTTGTGTTTTCATCTAGCCTGAATTATTATTTCGTCATAAACCAAGCTTTGTACGTTATATTCTTCTTAATAAAGTGATATTTTTGAAAGAAGTTTTGTTTTTTGATCTAAGAAAGCAGATAGTTTTTGTATCCAACCAACATTTAAGGAATGTTTTTTTCGGCGAAATGTGTTTACAATGTCGTTTAGAAGGCTATAATATCTCCACATGAGTGTGCAAACTAAATTCAAATAATTTCATAGAATTGTGAGGCCACTAAGCCATTAATAACAACTTATTTCCGTTAGATTTTAAGGGCACTATGAAAATGTCTCTTTAAAATACAAGCATAGGTAATCTTTTTTAATGACATCTAGTTTTTTGTTTTATGATATTTATAACTAGTACAAAAATTTCTGTCAGGTGAACTGGCTTACATACATATGTATAGGTATACCTTCACCCAATGTCTTTTTACGTTAGTTAAAAATATGCGGAGCATCAACAAATGCTGTTATTTAACTCACAGTATTAGTTTTCCACCTAATTGGCCAAACTTTGCAATACAATTGACAAAAATGTTACTTACAACAGTCTACGAATTAGAGTTTACAGGACAGTGCAGTTCATTTTCATTATCAGAACTAAGTTTCATTATCAGAACACGCATGATGTCCACTAAATTTGACTGAATTTGGTGTTACTGGATAATCGAATGAACTTAAGAATATGTGGGATAAATCGGTTATTTACATGGGAGGCACCAGAAGTGTCCATTTTCCTCAATCTTTACCAGGAATTACAAATCGATCATTAGTATGGAAGGCGCGAAAAAAGCTGTGGTTAATTGGTCAATTTTTATTCAAATTTTACCGCGCATTACAAAATAACGTAGCCGAAGTTTACAGCTTAAGAGTTATAGGGAAAATGAATTTCGGAAAATCGATCAATTTACATGAGAGGTACCAGAAGGGGCTAAAACCTATTAAAACATTTTCTCAAATTTATAAATTTCTGATTAATAAAACACATTTGGTCAAAATATACTTTGTACTTTTATATAAAATGTATAAAAATGTGCTCTGGAATGTATACGATACATTACGCAGTTGTACAAAACTCAAACGATATTGAAATATCACCCAGACTGTCCAGAAGAAAAATGTCATAACGTTCGAATATCATAAAAACTCGATAAAGTTCAAATTGATAAAATCCTAGTATTTAAAACCGAAGATAACAACTTTGGGGGGTTCGAAAATATTTCAAGGTAAAAAGTACAATACTGACTGAAGATTGAAAATTGCAAATAAATAATAAAAAATAATCAACATAATTAAAAACGTAAAAAATGTGAAAATACTCAAGCACAAGTACAAACTTTTGAAATATAATTTCAGTCTTTTTTGCTGGAATTCACAAAACTCGGATATCCATAAAATGATGAACCTGTAATTGATGGTAAAATAATAGACTAAATAAGAATTTGATATTAAAATAGACTTGAGCAGTCAATAAAAACCACTGAATAAGAATATAAGTCGACATTACAAACATCAAATCACACACACAAAATATTTGTGATGTAATTCATTTATAAATGATTTTTTCCGAAAATAAAAAAATAAAAATTAAATTTTATCGGCTTATTGTACATTAATAAATAACATGCAAAAGAACGATTTTTCTTTTCAAACAGTAGTTCTATTCTCAATCGCATACGGTTTATCCACGTTTAGCCTCCAATGAGAAAAGTCGAGAGGTGTGATATTACATGACTTAGGAGGCCCATTCATCGGTCCTAAGCATCTTGCAGCAATATTATTGCCTTGCGGATTGTGTGATACCAACCATGGTATACTAGGAATCAAATACCGTAGAGATCACGGGCTTCAATCGGTCTTTTACTTTGCATGATGGAATACCAAACAATGCTCGACAAAACTATCATAGCAACTTGACAATTTGTTCTGCCATAAACCCTTAATGGAAAAGCAACTCCACAGTTATGAATCGTCTTATAGTAATATGTACCATCCTCAGTCAACTAAAAGCAGATGTATAATGTGGATAGACTAAAACAAAGGTAAAATATAAAAAAAAAATTGTATTTGAAAAAAAAACTGAAAACTGGAAATGAAATTGAAAAACGGCCAATCCAAGTAAAGACCCAGATCTACCACTCCGCCCTAAAACTAAACAAAACATAAATTTGTCGTCGTTTTTCATCCCATTCGGAATAAGTATAAACTTTGCATAAACTTCGTTTTCGAAATTTCTTTTTAAAACATCATCTTACCTTTGGGATTCGTTCATCGTACCCGGCTAAAACATTAACATTTAGTATTCATAGTTTTAATTTATATCGCAGCGAATAGTGCGGAATACGTTAGTATTAGAAAGCGGCATTTTATGACTTATGCAAACCATTAATTTACTTTGTAAACACTAAAACGTTACCAGAAAGCCAACCAGAGTCATGGTACCAGTAGCAATAGTGGCGGCAGCAGCCATTTAGCAAACACGAAATGGCCACATCGTTCTATGTGACCAACCAACAAACAGAAATAAATAATAAAACACTCAATTCCGTTTATAACATTAGGAAAATCTTTCAGGCGTTTGAAATAAATAAATATTTAAATTTGCCACAAATTTTCATATAAATTACAAATATTAAATCCGCGTCGAGTGAAATAAATGCAATATGGAATCAAAAGAGCTCTCAGATTTGCTAGGACTTGTTATCACTAAAATTATTAACGATTGTTGAATACTAAACAATGTTAGCAAAAGTTTGATAGATTTTTTTAACCTAGCAGACTTAATACATATATTAGGAAAATCTTTCAGACATAGAAATGTATAAACATTTAAGTTTGGAATAAATTTTAATTTAAATTAGACCTATAAAAACTACACCGAATGTGATATCAAGAGCAATAAATCACACCAAAATACATCTTTCGTTAAATCAATTATTAAATTCTAAACAACAAGTAGCAACATTATCATTCTAAAGTTTACAAATGTTTAGTACACCCAATGCAATCATTCAGCTGTCAAATATTCAAATATATAAAATAAAGTAAAAACAAATCCATTATTTTTCCAATAGATGATTTTAGTAATCTGTATCTCCAATCAGATTTATATATATACATATACATATATACAAGTCTAATCGGATCATGCTAGATGACATTAAAAAGACAAGACTTTCGAAAAATTCTAAGGACAGTTTTGCGATTGCTTGACTCAGTGTGGTTTATGCGCGCTACAATAATGCACACCATCAAAGAGCAAGATAGGGGACTGAAAATGTGAATGGTGTTTATAGTCCTGATATTGTAACAGCCAATCATGCGCAATTTTGATTTTGTCGAAGGTCAATTATCGAAAATATCGATACAAAAACAACCACGTAATGTACAACCGTCATAGTCCATAAGGACTATTTCGATTGACCGGGAGCTAAGCATTGCACAAAAAGCAGTTCTAAACCAATTGAATAAGGCTAAATACAAAAAGATGATGAAAGCACAGAAATTAATAATAAAAAACCCTCAAAGATCGAATTTCCATCCGCGAATCGCTGTTGAATCGTAACAAAAGCAACGCATTTTTGAATCGGTTGGTAACTGGCGGTAAAAAGTGAGTCACTTACGACAGCATCAAGTCAAAACAGTCGTATTTGAATTGCGGTGAGACGGCGTGAGCAATGGCCGAGCCTGATTTAACGGCCAAGAAAGTATTGCTGTGTATTTGGTGGATAATGAGCTACGACCAAACTCTTAGCTAGGACCTGTACAGTTAACAACTGGACCGTCTGAAAGAGCAATCAGCTTGAAGTGGCCAGCTTTGGTCAATAGGAGAAAATTTGTGCCCTATCAGGACAAAGGCAGTTCAAACACATCGATAATGATCTACCAGAAGCAACGAAATTAGCCAGAATGCTGCCGCATGAAATTATTTTGTCCAATATAGTGTGTTATTTTTTGTTATAAATGTAAAAAATTTAACCCAAATTTGGTCAGCGATATTAAAAAAATAGTTCGCTACAAACGAAGATCTAAAAAATTACTGCAGTCATTAGGATCGCAAAAATCCTTGGCCATTTCTTTAAGGTTAGATACAAAGTTGGTCACTTTTTTTTACATTTTCAATCTGTGGAACGCAACTGAAGTGCATATTTTCTAAAATTACATAATCTATTGCAGATAAGTCTAATAGCCTTTAACACATGTATGAAATATCTTCTGAAATTGCGTCTAATATTTCAACATATACGGTTGTTTTTTGATTTTTTTTCTTTGATATATTTATCTTACATTGTAGTTTTAATTTATTTTTAACTTTTTCAGAAATCTTCGTTGTGTAAAATGATAACAAAAGCATTTAAAATTACGTTTTTTAAATCATGTTTTCTTTTTTTTTTTTTTTTTTTTTTGAATGGAATGTAAGGAGGCTTCATATGCAATACTATTCAATTTCTTCTGAAAGTGTCCTATCGTTTAATAAAAATTCTGAATTAACGTTAAAGAAGTTGCGTAAGTGGAAGCTCATCGAGCAAAGAAAATGTGAAAAAAGTATAATATTGAAGTCAAAATAATTTTTTTTATTTTTTAATTTTAAACGTTAAGTTAAGGTACTTATTGAGTACTTTATGACTATTGCATGTAGCCAGCAAAAAGATGCTCCTAAAGACTTAAAAAAAAGAATTCACAAAAAAAAAGTGGAATATCGTATCGACGCTAGAGAGTTGTACACCAAATTGTCATAGACAATTGACAATTGTCTTGACATGCCTCTTCAGCATTTTTTAATATAGTTTTTTTTTATTATTTTCATTACTAAAAATAATAGATAGAACTTTGCAATAGTGACGAAAAGGGTATTGATTGCAAAATTGTCGCTTCGGAATTGTTATCTTCCAAAGTTATTTAAGGGCAGTTCTTTCCATACCGAAATAAGCTTGAAAAATTTTGTCTGGTATTTGTTAATTGTCCATCCATTCGCTTTACAAAGTCAATTTTGAATCATTTCTGAATTTTCACTGAAATTTAAATAATCTTTTGAAGACGTCGCATATTTATTATAATGCTTTCAGCAGTGTATCCGTTTGGCACTAATACATACATACATATCGGTTTAACTGTAATAGTGGAAACATAGCACATTACCTTAGGCATTTTTAGCTTAAATTATATGAAATTATAAATATTTAATTATACAACTCACACAGTTTCGAGCATATTTCCAAATGTGTAAACATAATTATAATATATGTGTAAGTGAGACTCCGACTGTGTGAGTGTATGTGCTTTTGAATACAACCAGAGTAACAAATAATATAATTTTATTTCGTAGCTGCAGATGCTATAACTGACGTTGTGGCTGCCGCTGCTGCTGCTGTTAGATGTTCTGTGTGCAAACAAATAATTTTGTTAACCTAATTTAAAATTTAATAACATTATTATAAATGTCGAAAACCCGCAAGAAAACACTTACGGCTGGCTGAATTCCACTACGCATAAAATAGGAGAAATCGGCTGCGACTATTCTGTTCACAAAACATGTGTCCTGAATATTAGATTATTAGTGGACAAGAGGTCGCTCCAAGGGAATAACCGACTGGATGGCTAAATTAGCTTCAAACTTCCACCGAAAATGATGCGACATTATTATGTTGGGCTAAACCAATTTGCGCTGAATCATAATTATTAACTTTGGAAAATTATAAATACATAATTGCGATTGTTTTTAATTTTTGGCCTTCTCCTTTTGCGTAGATCTTTCCATTTCAAGAGTAATTACCCTGTGGACTCAGAACACTTGAAATTTTCTGTGCCAGGAAAAGAAGCAAAGAAAGCAACGCAAAGGCAGAAACAGACGAAACAGCATATAAATCACAATGGACGGAAATTAACACACAAAAGCGTTAACAGCCAAAATGGTAAAAAAAAGTCTGCGAAGCGCACCATTGGAATCAAATGAGCGGCCCACAGAGCTGCGAAAGACGCATGGCGGAACGCCTGAAATGTATGGCATAAACCTCATGTAATTGGGCCCTATGCGATCATTTAAAAAAATTTAAACAGACACTTCCGAAAAATATGTATACAGCTGCAAAGCCATCACCGGAACCACGACAGCAGCAGCAGCAACAATGACATGTTTTTGCATAAAAAATAAGTAAGTCATTTTGCAACTGAAGCACATACAACAGAATAAAATTAAGGCAAATTCTTACAGACACAGGGTTTCAGATAGATGTTTCAGATAGAAAGTCTCCGGAGAATGTGAGGTATTCGGTATTTATGATAAAAACAATAGCGAAATATCGAAAGCCGACACTATTTTTTCAGTTATTGCTAAGCCTGGACGCCAAGGATATGCGATGGGAATAGCCGACTCACAGACATTTATATGTTCACTTTTCAAATGGTTGTTCGAAAGAAATGTCATAGACAAGGTTAATGCTAGCGGCGGAAAACCCGTTGTTTGAAGGTTGCTGCATAGCTCTAATGCACTCGTATATCAGAAATTTTCATAAAATTTCTTGAAAATACTGGTAATCGCTCAGCACACACACGTGGTGAAGGGACAAACAACTTAAGAATTATTTTTAAGTTAACGTTGTAATAGTTTTTCGGAAACCTTAATGTATTTTTTCTGACGAACACTTTGAGTAGTCGAATGGTCGGCACTTGCAGGAAATGCATCACAAACGGAAATCCAGAATCGTTGTAAACCTGCAAGTTCGGCTGGCTGCGCCTAAAGAGAAACATGCTCTCCCATATATCTTATTCATAGAATACGAGAGAATTTGTTTTTGTTTCTAAAAATGTTTTGTCTGGCGAAATTTACTTTACACCATAATATATACTCGTATGTTTAATATTTTGCTACTAGTTGAGTTTTGATTTCACAACCCGAGAATATGCAGCTTTTTACCACTTGTCTGTTTCGGCAGGAACGGGTTGAATCTGACATATATTTACCTCAAGAGATTTGTAAAAGTATAAAAAATATGGGGGATTAGCATTCGTTTCCAGAGTTTATTTGTAAGATTATACCTTACTGAAAATAAAGACTTCTGAGTAAAATCAAACTCGTCTTACACGTATGGGAGGAGTATCAGAACTGACTTGAGCAAATCAAATAAATTCTCTAATAGCTTAGTCGACTTAAAGTTTTCTCTAAAGCACTCAATCTCATTACAATTGAGAACTTTACACGTAAACGTCTCAATTACTGTGGAGATGATAAATTTCGGATTTATATCTTAGAATTTGCAAACGTAGGTTCTGGGAATAAACACCACTTGTTAAACTTTTGAATGCTACTTCAGGTTGATTCGGGAATGCAGATTCCGATGACGGCGGATTGGCTTGGTATCCTAAGATATTGATTTTAAATATTTTAACGAATATTCGTTGCATATGCGGACGAAAAATTTTACAAAATCAAAGTTTGCCCACTGGAAGAGATATTTGTAATAAGATTTTTTCTAGTCGTTATTCTTAGCAAGGTTTCATTTCACAAACTGTAAAAATGTAAGAAGAAGTTTATTTGATATTCATTGTGAGCTATCACAACCTTCAAAGCAATTTTAATCAATATAAAATTTGGTTAGTGTATATTGAAGATATTTTCAAAATTGTCATGTTTGTTACATTTAAAAAGACATCTTTCATTTTCATCTAATAGAAGTTTTCCAAGATATCTCTTTATTGGCAATAAACTACCTGATAAAGCCTTGTTTCACTTTCATGTTATGTTTGTCAAATATTATGGCTTATATCTAGAAAACTAATGAAAACTAATGATGTTTTCAAAATTCGTATGCTATACTTAATTATAACACAGAGTAACATCATTCAACTGATATTTTTGTCGCCACCATTTTAGTTTGAGGGTTTACTAAGTTTAGTATTACTTTTGTAATAATTGGAAATACTCATCAGAGACTCAATGAAGTATTAAAAAGCGGGCAGATAATGTGTAAATAGGTTTTCTAAATACGAAAAGCATACCGTACCAAATATTTCATTTAATACCTCATAAATATAAAAACTAGAAGGAAGCGTTTAAACTACTAAAGGTGATTCAGCGGTGATTACCTGCCCTTTTGGCTCACTAGCAGGCAGACATGTTAATTACCACAAATCTTTATGAAATTTCAAAAACTTGGCATAGTTTCATAAATGAGTTATAACAGTCCACCTTTTCTGGTTCCGGCCATCCAAATTGACTAATTCTCCGGAATTCAATTTGTTCCTTGAAATTCTTAATGCGGAGTCTGCCTTAACTTAAATTTTTGTCCGATCTATTTATAATGCAACGTTTATAATACTTTTACAAAATTTAAAAAATCGAACAATTAATCACAGCCCTTCCCATAAAAATGGCCAGTGATACTCATATTTTCTTAAGTTAATATCTTTGATTTTTGCACTAAATTAGTCCAGAATGCGTATAAGCTTACTAAATGTGAGAAACTCTGCCATATTTTTTGTATCAAGTCTCAAACGCATGGTCATAAGCACGCATGTCGTGTGAACTAATATCGGTTACATTCCCATTTATAAGTTAAGTAAGAACAATAAATAGTAGCCGGTAGACACTACTCGAACTCGAACACCACATCTCTACAATTGGTGGTGGCGGTGGTGGGTTACGCTTGAGACATATATAATGTCAGATGTCATAATTCCCGCTAGAATAAAAAGCTGGAAAACTAAAAAAACAATAAAAGGATACTTTAGTCAGCAAATATTATTTAGGCAGCTGCACATAGCGGTTGGGTTCTCCTGTATATTTTTGTATATTTGGTAATTTGTGATGTGATGAGAGACCTTTTATATTGTCAAACAGTGTAACACAAAATTCTGAACAGTATACGAGTATGAAGATTAGATTAGATTAGATTGGAATCTTCTTAAGCTTATAAGTAGAACAATTTTCGATCGTCAGAAACATATCGTTTGGATTTTTGAGGCCCATCCCTCTATACTTTAATGAATTCTACTTTTGATAAACTACAAATAAATCCCAAAAATTGCAAGAAAGCATGAATTTAGTTTCGGTTTTGTAGGTGGAATTAAACTTCGACACCTTGTTGAAGAGTTTAATCCTCTAAAAAACTGAATAGTCCCAATCCGAAACATATTTTTTTTTATCACGATGATTTCAAAACTGAATGGTTTTTTTTTGTGATGGAATCCGCGTATGCTTCATTAGATTCTATTATTTCACATGATTAAAAAGTTGCAATAACTTTAAAAAATTCAAAATTTTGAATTATTAAGGCTTTTTCCACAAAAGTTTAGTTTTCAACATTCTCGCAATTAAGCCCTGATTAATGGCTTTAAATCCGCATATTAATATTACCACAAAATTCCCCAGCCTGCTCGAAAAAAAAGAGAGCATATTGTTGTAAAATAATTATTTCATATTTACTGCAGAATCTCTACTGTCCAAACATTTTTCTGCATATGCCATCGTAATTCGTTATCGAAAATATCTACAAATATTCCGTTGAAACAAACAAAACAAATTGAAAGGAAAGTATTATTGATTGACGTTTCCAAACGCCAGTTTTAGAAGCTTTTACTTTTTTTACACTAGACAATTATTTGACTAATTGAAATGTTCGTCTGGACATCGGGGTGACCGAAGGCCAAAAGATGTTATCTGGATTTGAATACACGATTATGTTATGAACGATAATCGCGTATATCAACCACCATACCATGGTCGGTTATAAACCTTTTACAGACCTTTGGAATGCAAAAGCCATCCAACTTTCTTAATCTCCTTACATACCGAAATCCATTTAGTGAATGTAATTTGATGTTAAAGACATGGAAGGGTTCATACATGCCACTCAGTCTTGTTCCTTCACGTAATTGCATATAAAATATGATTTTTTTTAAAGGCTTCAGGGACCACCAATAACAAAACAAAAAATAATCGAAATTCACAGAAATAATTTCCATTCCACTGCCACAAGCTCTTTTTCCATTAATTTTGATACGTATGGAATTTTTCAATCTAAAGTTAAACTTCTTTGACATGTCTGTTTCTTCAAAATATATGATTCCTTGTCCCAGCACCAGCATAAAGAGCGTAAATGATTTGCAGCTTCACCTCTGCACTTTCTAACTTCTTTCAATATCGAAATCAATTCATAAGAATTTATCAGTATTTGTAAACAAATGACAGCAAAAACTTTACACGTGTCACCGATCCCAGACCGACAAATATTAAAGGGAATTTGAAAACTCTTTTTCTCCTCTACAAAGCAATCGTATGAAAATCACGCATTTATACACTACACAAACAATTCGTATTTATGTAGTAGTAAATGTTATAAATGCTCACGATTGCGTGCGTGTTGCATGTCTCTATTGGTATTGACTGGCGAGAGGGTTGAAGGAAGGATGTGTATTTGTGTGTGTGTGTGTATGTAGCGAATGGTATTCACGCATACAATAGCAAAGGATACAGCACAAGTGTCATTGAGGGCAATTTCCGGTGATAATTTAAAATGACAAGAATGACGACAATAACAGAAACCAGTAAAGAACAAGAACAATAATTGTCGCAACAAATGTGTACGTGTGCACAAGCAATAGAGTGAGAGCGATTGGTGGAGGAGAGAGATTGTGGATGGGGGACGAATGTTGGGGTGCGTGTGCGTGTTTGCGCACCACGGATGATGGTGTAAATAAAAACGTTTCTCATGTTTACATATTATTGAAAGCAAACTATTTATTGCTCTTTTAGTAACCCAGCCTACAACCACAAAGTGCCCTACAAGCAAAGGGTTAATCATGGAACAATCACTTTAAAATATGTTACAATAAATTAGACCGCAAATGCCAAAATAAAATCGGTGTACGAAATGAGGCTGATGGAAAAATGAAAATTGAAAAATGTTACCGCTGTTACAGTTTCTATTTTTCGAAATGAGAATCTCCTTGCCGAACGAGGCATACATCCTCAGAATGATAACTCTATGTGTAACAAACATAAAAAATGGTTTTCGATATATGCTTGGAGTTTTCAATTCAATGAGCATAAGCAAGAAATTGTTGAATGAAAATTTAACCCTTTTTTCATTGTGGGTAAAATTTCAACTAGCCAAATAGGTCTGCGCATAATATTTGTGAAGAAATGCATCCTTTAAGATCCATTTAGGTATATATAAGCTCTACAATACATAAAGTTTAACGGCTGTTCCGAGTTTGAGAAGCATTTACTAGACTTGCCGATTACTTGACTGTTCTAAGTATTCCTTAGACACATCGAGGAGACCGCCCATACGATAGAAAATAATAAGCTCATTCGTTGACTAAACAATATGATTTTTTGGGAAAAAAACCTTTAAAATTCAGCAAAGGGTTTAACACGTTATGGCGGAAAGTCATCGAAAACCATTTGTCCAAAATTTATAATGCGAAAAATTATTCTCAACAATCAAAAGTGGCTGCATTCAGTGTATGAAATTTGAGGATAATAAAATTGTTTTGCAAATTCAAACAGTGGAACTAATGGAGGCAATATTAATTGTTGTTTGAAGGCAATACACTTTTCATGCCCTACCAAATGTAGGTCCATCGAATCGATAGACACTGAGTGAAAAGGATCCGGTGGAAGTGACACGTAACCGGTAAAAAGAATTAATGCAGATGAACTAATTTACACATACCTTCAACCAGTGTCCTATTGCATTGGTGTAAAAGTATTAGGGTACTAAAATGAACGTAATGAGTCGCCGAGTTCATACAAAACATCGATGTGAATTAATGCTTAACAGAAAATAAACAGAAATTAGAGAGAAATAACGGATTTTTTTCTAAATCGGATTCAAAACATTCTATTTCAGATCATTTTTGTTCTCACAACTACGTTTACTAAACTGTACTAATGTGTACTAAATTATACTGAATTTAGTGCGACTAAATGAGAAATATGAAAATCACTAATATATAATATAAATAAGGTAATTTGTATGGAAGGAGCCAGAGAGGGGCGTGGTTTTCATTTATTACAGCTTGCCTACTGGGAATTATAGGCAAAACTCGAAATTTGGATAAAAATTACCCATCAGAGAAGCTGCATCAACTTAGTTCAATCTCATCCTCAGTTTATATTTAACGTTTGCTATATTTAATTGAAATCAGAGCAACTGAATTATAGATACGAACCTAAGAATATTATATGGCAATATCGATAGTTTGTATAAGAGGTAGCAGAAGAGGCATAGTTAATAGATTGATTTCCGTAAAATTTGTCAAACATTACAAAGCAAAAAAATCTAGCCTACTGCAGATGAGAGATTGTTCAATTTGTATGAGAGGTACAAAAAGGGGTCGTTCGAAATGTCACATTTGCAAACTCTGACCATTATACGGCAAGATGTGACTGAGATTTAAAAAGATTTATAAATGTTTATAATAGCTATTGTGTCTACCAACAAAACAGACATGGCTTAATCAGCTTACAAAGTCAAATTGTACATTCAATCTAGAGTTACTTAGTACCTTAAAAGTTTTTTGACGTTGATTTCTTCAAATGTTATACATCTTCATTCCTTAGGACAAAACTGTAAAAAGTATAAAGGTATGGAATTTTCCTAACTTGGTTCCCTAACTATTAATCACTTTAAAATTGCTATAAAGAGAAAGAGAATTTGCCACGCAATTCATTACTTCCGACATTATGTCTACTATTCCCTAATGCTGTGGGATATCTATAAAGAATCTAGTTGAGTAACCTAAATTGCCCTAAATTGTTAACATGAGGGAAGAAAATTAAACTTTAACACCAACACATTAGCTCTTAACAGCCTCAGTACTTCCCTTCCAACATATTATTTTAAAAAAATCAAACAATTAAGAGAAACTTAACCACTGAAGTCCCCCGCAAACTCTTTACAAAGAGGATGCACCAATTTGATTGGGTTGGATTGAAATGAACAGGAATGGCACGTCATAAATACTGTTCATTTATTTTAGCCACCAAACAAAAAAGCAAGAATTTAGATGAGGATTTATAGGTAGTAGGACACTTCGATAACTTATCCCAGAGATTAACTCTCTAAGCGATTGCACAGCTCTAATTTTCATGTGGCGCTAGAACACAAATGAGATGAGACCACAGATACGTTTTAAAAGTACCACGAACACAATATTGAAGTTATTATTGAAGATTTTAGTGCTAACATAGAAAGAAAGATAATCTTAGTCCAACACTCGGAACATTTAGTCTGCATATCAGGGTGCAATGCTATTTTTTGCATTGACTGAAACTATGAGCAGCTGACGTACACAAATCACAATCAAGTATTACAAATTCAACAACTATGTACGAACTTAGTAGTTTTATAACAACCGAAGTAACGATATAGACCTTAATTATTTCCCGGATGTTTGGGACATTGAATGGAGTGTGATGAAATGCAAATGTGATTATGTGGAATTCCAAAACGCTCAGAGAATTATCAGACAATGTGTCTACTTCTTCTGTATAGGGGCCAACAAAAACACAAACAAACAGTGTATTCCCACGCATTAGTCATGGGCTTCTATATCTTTCATGATTGTGATGATGTATTGGCTAGTTATTGCATATATAACTGTGAGAGTTTCCGAAGCGGTTAAATTTCTGTCCAGTACAGTATGTGAATTACTCCAGACTTCAACTTACAAAGCCAAGCCATCAGATGACATCACTATCAGATGACAGAAAATGTGGTTTTTTGTATACTTCCTATACCTTCTCCCAGTGGTAGTCTGATGTTAGCGGACAATTTGATATAAATCAATATAAAGAAATTCAGTCGCACTCCAGTGTATGCCCGGTGAAATTATATACCTTATCATTTGATACGGCTAAAAATGTAACACCCACAAGGAAGCGTTTAAAGTGCCAAGTATCTTCTGACAAATGTGCTTCATGGCTTGTCAAGTCGATTGAGCAATGTTCGTTTGTCCAGGTAGCTGGCATAAATACATTGTTTTATAATATTTGGCAAAATTTAAAAAAAAAAAAAAAATTGATCGATTAACAGCCCCTGTTCTGGTTCTCCCATACAAATGATCGATTTCACCCATATATTTGTAAGTCCATATCTTTTACGTAGTTACACTAAAGTTACAATTAAAATTTGGTGTACGTTTTAATTGTTGTTACAGTGGAATCTCTGAATGAAAACGGAGCACATTGACACTCCCATTCTGGTATCTTCCATAAATATTGATTAATTTTTGGAAATTTAACAATTCCTAGATCTAGGTTTTGTTACATTGCTTTGTAATTCTTTATAAAACTGAGAAAATTCTAAGAAGTGACCACGCCACCACTGGTACCACCTATAAAATAGCCGATTTAACCAACAAATTCTTACTTGCATATCTTTCAATGAGTTGTACCAAACTAAACCGAATAAAACACATATCTTGCGGTTAGTAAACTAAGTTCTAAGAACAAAAGTGGGCAACGTTGCCACATCCATTCCGGTTCTTATCGTTCGAATTACCCGTTTTATTAAATTTTAATTTTCGTTGTATTCCACAACTCCTAAAGTTAATTAAATTCTTGCAGTTATATTGCATTGTAATACAGGATACCTGCCATACAAATTACCTTATATAATTTATATATTCCTAAATTATATATTCCTAGATATCAAACGGATCGATTAAGAAAATCACAATTTTCCTTCTTGTATTGTGCTTTAAATCAGAGAGGAATGAATGATATATATTTTAATAATACACAAATTTTAAATTTCCGAACGGATACAAATTTCAGGTCTTCTTTATTTCAACGTCTCAGTCAGAATAAAAAATTTTGAAACAATTCATGAACCTTAATGAAAAAAAAATAACTGATTAAAGGGTTGCCCATATTTGACGGACCCATGTTTTTTAAAAAAAAATCAAAGAAAAAAATAAAAATTTGGCGGTTGGCAATCTTATTCATTTAATTTGTTCCAGGTAGATTTGTTTACATCAATTTTTGAATATGATATCTCTCAAATGGCCGCCTCTGGCGTTGATGGCGTATTGTGCCCTTTTTGCAGCATTTTCCATCGTTTTCGCCAACATTTCGGCCGGAATAGCGGCTATTTCTTCACGAATGTTGTCCTTGAGCTCTTCTACGGTCCTTGGCTTGTTAACGTAAACCTTTGACTTCAAATGTCCCCACAAGAAGAAGTCAGCTTGCGTCAAATCGGGCGAACGCGGTGGCCAGTCCAAATCACCACTTTTCGACATCAAACGGCCCGGAAACAAATTCTTCAGAAAATCGATTGTTATGCGACTTGTGTGCGGTGGAGCGCCGTCTTGTTGAAACCAGAACTGCCTCATACGCTTTCGACGAATAATTGGCATCACAAAATTGGTCATCATGTCGCGATAACGCTCCTGGTTGATGGTAACAGCATGGCCATTTTCGTTTTGGAAGAAAAACGGCCCAATGACCGTTTTCGCACTAACGCCGCACCAAACTGTGACTTTTTCGTCATGAAGAGGCAATTCTTGAATCTCCTGAGGATTTTCAGTGGCGTAAATACGGCAATTTTGCTTATTTACGGTCCCATTCAATGTGAAATGGGCTTCATCGGACATGATAATTTTGTTCCAAAATTGCTCGTCATCATCGGCCATTTCGATGACTCGTTGGGCCCATTCCAATCGACGAGGCTTGTCCGCAGGCAACAATCTTTGCGTCAATTGAATTTTGTATGGGAACAAATGCAAATCAACGCGAATAATCCGTTGTAAAGTGGACCGAGCCATGCCCAACTGCTGAGAACGGCGTTTTTGGGATGTTCTTGGGGATCTCTCAACACTGGCTCGTACGGCAGCGATATTCTCGGCCGATCGCCTTGGTCGACTTTTATTTGGCCTCTTCGGATTAGAAAGAGCCTCACCAGTCGAAAATTTTTCGTATAAACGCTTAATGGTGTTCTTAGAAGGCGCACTTCTCACATTTTTTAATATTTTAAAAGCACGTTGAGTTTTCACAATTGACTTCTTCTGTTGAATGTAAATTTCAACTATTTCATAGCGCTCGCGTGGCGTGTATTGTTCCATGGTAAAAATCTGCTTGGACTGACGCTTCAAACGCGGTATGTCATTAAGCGATCTGACATCTCTGTCAAAAATTATGGCGTTGCCAGATGGGTTCGTCGAATATGGGCAACCCTGTATTATAGAATAATAGTATAGCAGAATGTAGTTGCGAATTAATTTACCACGCCCTTTCTGGCATGTGTGGCGCTCATACTTCCGCTGCAAAGCAAAAGGACGTTGGATGGAGCTATATGTAGGTTAATTTATTCGACTAATATTTCTGTACTGATTTCTGCTTATTTTCTTAAAGGCAATCAAGTAGATGACGTGCGAAAGTGTTTCTGCAATGTTACTTGCGTTTTAAGAAACTTTTTTGTATTATATATTTTATTTGTTGTATGTTAAAATTAAATTCCCTCACTAATTTCTATTTCAAAAAGTCATCAATATGTGTTATTCAAACTCTCAGAAATAAATATAAAAAATCAAAAATCATTCGTATTTTTGGAAACATAACAGAAAGCAACCAATTTTAAGCGATATAATAAAAAATAGCTTTTATGTATAATTTTCAATAAATATAAGTTTAATACGCAAATAGTTAAATAGAATGAATTCTATACAAAGTTTTGTTGTACTCAAAATATTTGCGTGCATAATTTATTCGTGTGCACAACTACGTATTTAATATTTAACTTATTTGTATTATATTTGTTTTACGAAAAATTTTCTTAGTTCAAAATTCCATAAATAATTAATGAATCCGATGCGATTTTGTCACTTCTTTCCGATCCATTATAGGGTCCAATGAATTTCCCCACCTTGATCGTTTGCAATTAATGTTCACGTATTGCTACTACTTTTGTAACAGTCATTGCTGCACACTCAAACACACACGCACACACACACTTTTCATTGCGTACGTTTATTTGTCTCACTATAAATATTTATTTGTAAAAATGATGGAATAAGCAAAAAAGCGATCTTTATTGTCATCGTGTAGTTGTAGATGTGACTGGCGTTTACGGTAATGAATGAAGTACATTTTACACGTGTAATAAATAAGTGGCTTCATTCGTGTTTATGTTTTTGTTTTCCTTTGTTGTCCATTTATTTGCACACACTAACATATATATGTATATATATATACACGTATGTTATTGTCGCTGCCAACAACGTCAGGCAATGAGTAAAACAATGACATGAATATATATTAAATGTCGTCACCATCATAATCATGATGATGCCGGGACTGAAACTGCGGGCGACGATAATTATGACGAGTGCCAGTGAGATGATAAACAATTTAACATGAATTGTCTAGAAACTCGGCTTCAAGGAGAGGCAACAGCTTAGCCTTTATTGTCCTTGAGAATCATCATTGCTATTATCATATCATCGTCAACACGTCATGCCATGTCCAAATGTTGCAATGCAGCATGAATACAATGAAATTGTGTTCGCCGAGATTTAAGTTGTCATCGTCGGGTTAACAACTTGTACAATTGATAATTGTCTCTTACACCTACTCGCTTCTATTATTATCTGCTTTGCATGATTATTGTTAATTCACATGCACGATGAATTCCTCACTTTTTAAATACAGTTCTTAGTAGCGCTAAGCAACACACTTCCGTTTCCGCTTTGGAACATGTATTTCAGTAAATCCAAAGAACACAAGTGTCAGTAACACGACACAAGCGCCAACACATGCAAATACTTGCACCTTCCCACTCCACATTACTGGCTTTGTGTGCGAGTCACTACAACGAGAAATAGGTCACATTTACACATGGTCATTAGTTTGATCTCTCAAATAAATGAGTGTGTGTGTGTGTGAAAGCCTGAGGAAGGGAATTCATTTGTTCGAACCTGCGAGAGATTAGAACAAAAGCTGAGTAAAGGAGAGGCTGCTTGTAAAGCACCATCTGTTCATGTATTTGTACAAATTAAAAGCAAAACCAGAAGACAGCCAAAACACAAGTGTACTTGTATTGTAATGTTACATTACAGAGAAGACGCACGACGACAATAATCACAATAGCAAAGCTTAAAATGCATCAAAGTGCAGATGTATTTTAATGTGATTTATTATGAAGAAAAAGTTCAAACTGAAAACTATTCATGTTGAACCCTTTCCACTGATTGCCCGCCCGTTCCTCCGTTCACTTAATACGATAATTACTGTATTAAATGTATTGATTTTAACAACATGTAAAGAAAAACAAAACACGTTATAACATTTTTGTACATGAAACTGCAAATTAATTGAAACGGCCACATGTGCTGAAAAATGATGCTGGCAAATACAAAATCACTACAAAAGATGGCAATAAATTATAATTGATTCCTTACAAAAGACATGTTTTAAAAACAATCCCACCGCAAATAATACCTATATAATCCAAGGACTAGTGCTGTTTTGTCGAATACAACATGACACTACAACTTGTGCAAAAAAAGGGATGGGATGGAATGGTTTTGATATCGCAAAGATTACTAATGTAGTTCAGGATAACAAATATCAGCAATTGCATTAACTGCGTAATTTTATGCAAATGGATGTAAATTCTCCACATGAAAGGTCTGTCATTGTCATTGCAGAATAATCTGATTAACCGGGTTTTTCGCTTACATTTTTAGTAAATTACAAAAACGTGTTAAAAAAGTATCCTGTTGAAGATGTAAATAACATAATGTTTGAAAATTTTATCGAGTTCACAACTGGTCACTTGTTATATCATATTGGACCCAGACTAACCGCAAAATACTACACAGGATAGATACTGGAAGGGTTGTTTTTGACGTAACGAATACATTTCTTCTTGGAAAACATTTGGCTTTACACGTTTTTTTAATAGATTGGCAATTTCTCAGAAAAATGTCCTTAATTGATGAAGGTGAAATCGATATAAATCTTAATTAATAAGCTTCTGTAATATTTGTTCGATTATTTTAAAATTCTTAAGGAACAAAGTTGACCAAACCACAAGGAAATGTGAGTACATAAAGTATATTCATCAAATTACATTTAATGACTGGCCTCTTCAAATTTTGATTTTGATGCACTTATCATACCTGACACGCCTGGTCGAATACTGAGGAATGGTACAGCAATCTTCTCAGGCGTTAATCAAAAAGTAGTAAAAGCTGAAAAACAGATTGAAACATAATACTTTCTTGATTACAGCTGTCGTCTTTAGCCTAGTATGGCAAAAAATATGTGAAAAATATATGGTCGAGTTTGATATTCCTGCGAATATTGTACAGGGTGATTTTTTAATATTTAAGTTTTTCATGTTGGCAGCACTGGTTGGTAATAAACGTCATCTGCTAAAGTGAAAAGTGTACAGTATAATTTGCCAATTCATCATGGAAAGACTAACAAGCGAGCAACGACTGCAAATCGTTGAAATTTATTACCAAAATTCATGCTCTGAGACAAATGTGCATCGTTTGATACGACCATTTTATGGTCGTCATAATCGACCTGCTGAATTAACAATTCGTGCTGTCATCTCCAAATTTCGCACCAAATGTACTTTGTTGGACATAAAACCATCGACTCGCATGCGTAGAGTGCGTACCGAAATGACGATCGTGAAATGTCAATTCGTCGCCGTTTTCATCGATTGGACATGTGTTACTCAACCACAAGGAAAATTTTACACATCGATTTGGGTTTGAAAACCTATAAAATTAAACTCACGCAAGAATTGAAGCCGAATGATTTACCACAACGTCTAATTTTTGGTGAATGGGCCTTACAAAAGCTCAATGAAAATCCGCTGTTTTATCGAAAAATTGTGTTTAGCGATGAGGCTCATTTCTTGCTGAACGGATACGTAAACAAGCAAAACTGTCGCATCTGAAGTGATGAACAGCCACTTGCAATACATGAATTACCGATGCATCCCGAATAAACGACAGTCTCGTGTGGTTTATGGGCTGCTGGCATCATCGGTCCATTTTTCTTCAAAGACGACCGTAGAAGAAAAGTTACCGTCAACGGCGAACGATATCGAGCCGTGATGCGCAATTTTTTTTTTTTGCCCCAATTGGTTGAGTTGAACTTGGTTGACATGTGGTTTCATCAGGACAGTGGAATATGCCGCCCTGCTCGTGAAACAATGGATATGTTGAGGGATGAATTTGGTGAGCAGCTTATCTCTCGATTTGGCCCTGTGAGTTGGCACCCACGATCTTGCGATTTAACCCCTCTTGATTATTTCATGTGGGGTTATGTCAAGTCGTTAGTCTATGTGGACAAGCCGAACACTATTGAACCCTTACAGGTTAACCTAACACGCGTTATTCTAGGAATACAGGCCGAAATGCTCGAAAAATTGGACTTTCCGAATGTACATTTTGAGACGGAGCCGCGGACAACATTTATATGAAATTATCTTTAAAAATTAAATGGCAAAGACCAATTTATCGATTCCAATAAATTTTAATATATGATGCAAATTTGAGTAATTCATTCGATTTAAAAAAAATACGGTTAAAAAATCACCCTTTATATGTTTATTATTCCATACAAAATGAGGCTGTAGGCAAGGTGACGAGTTCTGAAGCAATGGGAAGGGTTAAACAAAACAGGGTCCGGAAATAATTAAGGCCATAACAAAGCTATTTTATTTATTTATGTTTTATTTATTTACCTGTAATTCCTTTCAGCCGATACGATATATTACATATTCGTTAACATCCCTAATACATTCGTTATTCAAATGTACTTCTATATAAATTTAACATTATTTATATAATAACTTTTCTCATTCGAGTAGAAGGCCTGAAGTAATAATACCGAAAATCTAGAGCAGCATGTTTGAAAAATTGTTTTTCGCAGGGATCGTACGAACTTAAAATCAACTTAAAATCTTGCGGGTTTTTGCACAACCATTTTTTTTTTAATTGGAACTGTCTGAATATTTTTCACATGTATAAATTCATTTTAATACCATTTTTTTCTATATTTTCTATGATTATAATGTTTGATTAGTTGCCTTCAGTAGTAGCAAATTATTAGATAACTGAGGTGCATTTTTTAACTTTGCAATTTTTAGTACAGTTGTTCCTTTTTGAAGTCTTAACACTTAACTAGGATATAATTTTTTCGCTTTATGCTTTTTACATCTTTTGTGGTTGGAGAGCCAATAAGTTAAAAGTAATACTTCACGTTAATATATGTAAATAATATGCTATATACATATCTTTATATGTATATATAATTCTACTGTACGGGCGTTGTCAGTGAACTCCTTCTAAACGGCTGGACTGCTTTGCATAAATTTTTGTATATGCGTCTGGATGGTGCCCGGGATGGTTTAGATTTACAATTCGGTCCAATTGGACAAAGGGGCATGGTACCTCCCATACAAGCAAAAAATTAAAAATCAATTATTTCTGCTCCTGCTTACGGTATTTGAACAAAATTTGGTGCGTAGGTTTGGTGTACATATCTTAAGTGCTGCTGCAAATATGGGCGGGATTGGACAATGGGGAGTGGTACCTCCTATACAAACCACAAATTAAAAAGCAATTATTTCTGCTCCTGCTAATGAAACATTTCCAATAAAAATAAAATTTGAAGGCAAAGCAACGTTTGCCGGGTCAGCTAATATACTATAATATACTATACCTATATATATATTAGAAAAAATGCGACAAGTCTGTAACATAATTATTTTTGACACAAATATCAGACAGAAGGGGGAGGAAAATCATATGATTATTACACCGTCGGTGAAAAAATTAGATCTCATTTTAACAACAAAATTTGGACAGCGATATCTTGGGAAAATGCAAGCAATATTTTGCTGTTGAAAGAGCTCGAAAAGCAAAATCTGAATATATATATGCAAACATACTCGTAGAACATAACTTCATAATCAATCTTTTTGCGACCTCAATTTCACTTATTTACAACCATCCAGGTAATACACATATTGCAGCTATTTATACATATTCTTAATTCATGAAGATCGTGATATACATTCTTCTTAAAAAAGGCTCTAAGAACGAGTCCTGGACCGACAATGTGAAAGTTCCTTAAAATTTTATGAAAATTACACCCAAAATAGCACTAACATGTCCACTAAATTGTTTTAATATTAAGTTGATTTGCAATACTATATTACATATTACAATACATATTACAACTTGTTTCCTACAAGAGAAACCACTTTTTTAAAGACTAATATAAATAGGTTTATTTCATATCACTATAAACGAATTAAACTTTCATCTTAAGTATGTAATTTTTAACAACATTTCATGAAGACAAAATTGTCGTTCAAATTTTATTTAATAATATTATAATTTTCTTTCCAACATGTTCTACGTTCACAAATTCGTGGGTGAACGCACGATATTAAAATGATGGAAATCATAGGCATATCGTATGTGATCATAAGAATTTCTAAAATATGTCACGCCAAAAACACTCAGGAGCAAATACCTACTCCGAAGTACAATTTTCCGTCCGTTCGCCGTCTATTATGTACGCTATCTAGCACACAAGCCATTTTTTAGTCTGTAGTGAATGCAACACAAATATTTCTAGAATGAATGAAACAAACCTTTATATGAAGTAAGCTAATTAAACTAATTGGCAATGCAATAAATATGACAAATTAAAATGATATTAACAACATTACATACGAAGCATTTCACATCCGACGAATGAGTGTGTTACCACGAACTACTACTATTCAAATAACAAAAACTTCGAGTACGGAAAGGAAGAGGTGTGGAATGAAGCAAAGAGTATTACTTAATCCTTTGTCATGTTACTTCCACCGTAATCATTAGAAGAGGAAAAGATTTTACCTTACAAACGAACAAACTCTTCACTTTTTGTCACCATTCTCCTTTTCCAATTCCAGCAAAATGTCCTTTAATGAAAACAGAAAAAAAAACTCAAACAGTGTGTGGGGCAAAAAAAAACAAAAAAAGACATTAGATGAGACTAGTTGGTTGGAGAACGGTGGGCAGGGCAGGGCTGAGTGGCCGTGAGTGGACGAGCGTCCTACAAAATGACTGGGTATAATATTCAGTTGAAATAAACACAAAGCCGACACAAAACTATAATAGCAATTTGTTAAAGGTATTAAATGTACTGCAATTAAGCAGTTGATGATAGCAACCGAAGAAAAACATAATGGAAACTTTCGTACAAAGCGTTAGCAGAAGAGATCCTTTTTTGATGGGAAATATATTCAAATTCTGCTCTCTTTATGCTTTTATTGATGCTGTTGTCGTTGCATATATATGTAAACCCGTTCAAAATGATGCTTATGACAAAAACAAAGTACCACTGAGCATCATCATCATCACCATCGTCATCACCATCACGCTCATCGTAATCAAGAGCTCAAGAAGCAGCATTGTCCTAGGCTGGAGTGGGCAAGAAAACTTGAGGCCAAGTGTGTTATTCAAGATGAGTAGAATACTGAATACCCTCCAGTGGGCATGGAGTCGCGTACGTGATAGCTGGAGACAGTGTAAATAATTAGGTAAATATAAATCTAACGTATTGTGCAGCATGTGTGTCATACACACTCACCAAAAGTATTGACAAATGTATTCCCAATGCAATTGCTCTGTAACTAATAAGAACACTTAGGAAGTTCTTGTATACCACTGAACATGCTTCTACTTCCCATTAAAAGGCGGAAATAAGGGAATAATATCGGTTTTATTTCGGCATTGGTATTATTATGGCCTTTTTCTACCTTTGAATACGTTCATAATGAATTCGAATTTAGTGGACTATTTAGTTGTTTATGGACAATAAAATAAAGAAATTTCTATTCTTATTCAATTCATTTCCAGTCGATTAAGGTCATTTAAAATTTTCGACTAAGCAAACAAGTGAAAAACGTAAATTTTTATTAAAAAAAAGGTATGTCGATAATGATAAGGTGCGTTTCATATTTACAAGGCCACCCATGAATTTGCTTAATTTGTGTAACGTTTACGTTTTTTGTTGTTATGATGTTCTATCAAAATACTTGTGTGAACGAAACAGCCATGCCCACAAACTTTGGAATTTGTGCAGATAACGGTACTTCCGTTTTTGTGATAATTCTGTTACCACAATTATAATGTCAAGTTCAATTAATGAGTTAATAAAGGTGCAAGCGGACCATAATAATGGTCTTATTATTTTTGTGAAGATGTGGTAAAATTCAGTAATAAAAAAGACATGCCGCAAAGAAAAAGTTTGACAGAACACGAAATAGGTAAAATAATCGCTTAGAAGGACGAAGGATGCACTGGAAGAGAAATTGTTCGTAAATTGGACAGCAGTCATAGTATCATTCAAAACTTTTTACGAGATCCTGGCGCTTATGGATCTAATAAGCGCTGGCCAGTTAATAATATTGATTCTTTTAGAGGAATATCAGGATTTTGTCTCTCTGCTGACGTGGATTGCGGCGTTATCTTGTTGGGAAATCCAGTCTCTGTCCCCATTTTCATCCAGAAATGGAATAAGACTACTTTTTAAAACTTTTTCATTCTTGAGGACACAAACAGCTTCAAACATACTGCTGCAGAAAATGCACATTTCTACCTCCAAAATTTCGCTTGGAAAATAATTTCGGCTCAAGACCACATAAATTCCATTTTTCCTTTCCATCTGAAAGAATTAGATACCACCTTTATGTTTAGAATACAAACAAATCGATTAATAATTTTGTGTGGCTTACGGATGACCATCCGAATTCATATTTTTACGCCCAAAATCCCTGCGGAAAGTTTGTATACAGCTTTTAAAGCTGAAATGCATCTCATTCGTTCATTCCTTATAAAATCTGAACTCTTTAATATCCGTCAAACGGTGGTGCCACTGACATTTTTATCCACAACATCTTGCAAATCGCGCAAACTTCTCGATGTGTTGCTGGCACTTTTTATAATTCGTCACTCATCGCGGTTAGAAAGTATTTTTTCTTCCTGAGCGCTTATTTCTGGAGAAGTTAGGCTAAATAATATCTAGAAATAAAGCACACAGCTTCAAGTAAATCCTGGCAATGTCATTAGACAAGCATCCGGTGGCACCTAAAATAAAATACCGACCTGTTTAAAGAACCTAAATCGAATCCTAACACCAATACGGCAGCCTAATGAGCCACCTATCTTAATAGCTTTTATTCGGAAGGCGCAAGGGCCCTGATTTAAGAACTATTTACAGATTATATAGGATTATCGAATATCTTCGACAAATATAAAGCTGACACCATCAGGAATATGCAATGGGTAGAGTTATAATACACACGACGGAAAAATTGTGGCTTGCATTTGAAAGTGGATTTACTGTTGGCAAAATTAAAAGGTGCTAATATCAATATTAAGAACATGTGTGTAATGTGCGTTACTATCGTAGATTCGAATCACCAGCTGATTGTACCTAAAAACGCACGAGAAAGAAAAACATATATAACCGAACACAGAAAAAGCTATACTATGTAAAACTGCATATAACCCTTAGCAAGGACATATAAGGACATGGGTTGAAAATTGGCTACAGTTATGTAGAAAATGCTGTACATATATGGAGACCACTTATACATGTAGGCAGATGACATAGACAGTCCACCATCAACGAGATAAGAACAGCAATATAACAACTTAAAACCAACTAAGTTGGGGCTCCTGATAGCCCACAGATAGTAGGTCCAGGCAATGAATGTGAACTAATAACTTCATGTCCTGTATTTTAAATAGGAGATACTGTGGTATCAGCTTTTTATTAGTCACCACAATTGAGTATGTTATGGGAATTGCCTAATTGGATCTTATCAAAATTATTTTAGACCTGGTAAAAGGACAACGGGCCAAACATTCGCACTGCAAGCAACACTGAAAAAATTCCAAAAAGAAAAAACACAGATCGAAACGCATCACTTCTTCGTTGGCTGTAAAGTTTGTATATTACGAATTTTATCGACTCTAACTGACTCAATTGTGACGGGTTCTATAATTCAAAATCGGTTCAAATCGAAAATACAGCGATCCAGTATTATGACGATGCGTGTCAAGCCCAAATTATATAACAAAATCGGAGGAGTGAGAACTCAAGGGACATGTTAAATTCGAGGTGGGGAGGAGTGTGAATAATCGCACTGTTCTTAACAAATATTCCTACGAGGTAAAGCCCAATAAAAGAGGCAGAATACCAACTTACTCAAACAACTAACCGCTTAAAGGTTAAAGATAAACTACTGAATTTAACTTAACTTAACTTAATTAACTTAACTTAATTTGTATGGCGGGTAGCCCAGGAGGCATGGAAATGCAGTTTAATTTCATTTTCAAAACAATGTTTGTCAAAAGCCTGATGATTGCTGTACTAAAGTTGGTGAAATTAAATTGAAAATGTGAATCAAGAATTAAATTACGTGATCTCTACGGGATTTTTTCCATTTCTTCAAGTTTTACTAAGCATTACTGAGTAATAGCAAGGACAAAAATATACATTACTGCAGCCTACTATTTAAAAATTGCCGCGGAATGATTGAATTGTAGATTCTCTGAAGATACAATTTCAAAATAATGAAAATAGGGAATATGGTCTATTAAAAACTAAGTCTAGAAAATTATTTAGAGTTGGTTAAACGATATCTGTCTGTCTGTTTGCCTTGCCAAATGGATGGTAGACACAATAATGAACGTAAATCAGTAAAAATCGGCCAAGTAACTACGCCACTTCCGGTATTTCCTGCACAATTGGCAGATTAACTTTACATATTTTTAGCTTTTCAAGAAATCGTACATCATGTGTTTGAGGAGCTATAAAATATAACTTTCGCCTGTAACACCTCATTCTTGAGCTACAGTTACTTAAATTTTTATCAAATATATTGCTGAGTAAAATTAAAAAAGAATCGACTGGATAACCACGACCACTCCCATATGAATGACATATTTTTACTCATATATTTTCAGAAGCGTATCTATCGCTCGATTGCACCAATTTAGGTATAATTTAGCACCCGTCAGGTATTTAGCACTGCAAATGAAAATGGACTACATTGCCATGCTCCCTCCTTAAGGTACTACATATACAAATTAACCAATTTAGGTGCCACTCACACTGTTGCACCAATATAATAGAACGTTAGGTGAAGATATATGTAAGTCAGTTTACCTGACTGAAATTTCGGTACTGGTTCTGGCGTTGAAAAACAACTTAATGAGAAAAAATATCGCTACTCTTATCTGATCTGAAAGAACTTGATCCATACTTTAAACGTTTTCTTTTGCCATAAAGTGAATGTTGATAAAGAAAATATATTTCAATCTCTTCGGAAACAATTTAGATCCAAGAACAGGCTCTTATATTTCCTTACATCGCCAACAGAAAGATTCATTTAATACGTTCGCTTTTTTCCTGTGCCACAACTTGCTGTCGATTCTTGTCCTACTGATGTTTTGGCACTGTGATAGCACTCCATTTGCTGCTGCTGCCACACTAACCCGTCTCCTACTGGTGCTGTATTTTGTTCTGCTGCATTTGGTTATAAATGAAAATTTGCTTTTCTGCAGTAATCAAGTGGTCTTAAATGTAAGTGTGATCTGCATACAAAGTTCATGATTATAAGTTTTAATGGAGCAGGCTTAAATATTCTTCATGGCACTGGGGACAATGATGACGATAATGGTAACTGTGAAGGTGACGGTGACGGTGACGACAACGGCAACGGTAACGGTGATGATGATGATGTTGTTGCAAGTAGTGTGAACGATGGCTATTATGACATTGTCGTGAGCCGTTTCTTGGCCAGGGTGTTTATAAAAATGTCTCCGAAATGTTCTACGTGAATTGTCAATCTTTTTAAATTTGTATTTGCAAGTGTATTAGTGTGAGTGCTTGAGTGTTTCTCACACTTGCCCACTCAGGTAGAAGTTGCTGTGCAATAAAAACCAACTTTTGCTATAAAATCCTAATACCTTTTGCTGCCATTATCGTCAGCGTGATCATCATCAATAGGACGAGTGGCAAAATGAGCAAAAGAGTTTTAATTCTTTATTGCATTTACTTCCCAAATGGGCAATTTATGGTAATTATTTGATTTTATTTTTCTTTTAGGTATTCTTCTGGCCATCTCATGAAATTGGAACAATAAGGATTAATATGAAGACCATAAAGTTCGTTAATACTGATAAAAGAAAAACTTTGAAGTTTCATACTACTGGCATTAAAGTACTTAAGCGCAATGTATCAAAATTGTTATTCACGGTGAGTTTGAGGACAAATTTTAGGGCGAGTGAAATGTAATAAAAAGAAAGTGCTCGCTTATGTAGTTCTTCTAAGTTTCTGCGACATATGTATGAAGTATATCTGAATATGAGCTAATAGTGATTTTTTTCTGAATAAATATGTCTACCTTTGAGGATGCGAGTTATTAAAAATGTTGGCCGCACCCTCTGAAGGATCAGCATTTTCCATTCCAGCCAAGACATAATGTCAAGTTATAATAGTTAACTCAACCAATAAATAACAGCAGATTCACTAAAAAAAAAGTCGCTAAGATAGAGGTTATGTTTTCAGTCTTTGTGAGAATACGAAGGGAATGCGAGCACTTTTATCAATTTTATGATTAATGCAGAATTTCTTGGCCAGCATCAGTTCCTTATTGTATTTAGTTTCCAAGCTATTCGGGCCTATCATGGTTTTATTACATTAATTATTATTTTTTATCAATTACATATTAATTTTATTGCAATCAATGAATGTCGAATTCTTCAGGATACTGCTCTTTATCATATTAATTAAATTAAAATAATAAATATAGAAACAAAATAATTTAATTTTTCACCATTCGTGGAGTGGTTGCCAAAGGTTTTGGAATGTTTTGGAGTACGGCGTGATATGAACAGTCAGCATAACCCCTAAGTTTTAATGCAAGCCGAATTAGTGTCTTCTACACTTGAATTTTGCTCTCCGGCAAACGATAAATCGCTAACTTCTGTTTTCAAGTAATACTCTTCGCCTGATTTCCAGGCAGACTTTGTTCTATTAATTTTATTAATGGTATTACCACTGCCAGCAAGCATTGACTTCTTCAAATTTATAGGCGTCAGAAACAAGGTAGATGAAATTATCCACTTCTTGTAGCATTCCGCGAATAAATTCGCTGCTCGTCAAAACAACAACAAAAGTAAAAGATGGTTTTTCTTGAGAACGTAACCAGTCATATTTACTGTGGCGTTCCTCACAATCAAGTCCAAAAGTATGTTGAAGTTGTCACACGATAAGGTTTTTGATTATGTTTACTAACGACCACATTCTGAAATCAGCTCATCGCCGCCGGTTTTAAGTAGTTGTGTTAGCGGACTATCAGTATGCCCAAACGTATTTTTCTTCTTCTTCAGCAGTGATACCACTATTCGAATATCGTTTAGGTACAGTGACGAGCAATTTGTGTCATCGCCGATAAATAGCATGCTTTTTTTCGCTTGTTCTACCATTCGCAACTAACAACTTATAGAAGTGTTCTCTTCATATTCGCAATACCCTCTGCATATCTATACGACTAAATATCCATCGTTGTCCTTAAAAAGGGAATTAATGTTTCGTAAACTTAGCTTATTACTTTTTTATAGGAACTTCGAGCTCATTTTCTATTCATGTTTACTATAATCTCGCTCCTTTGCTCTTTCGATAACCGTCTCTTTCGATTAAAAAGACAGTCCGTCTTTGTTTTCATTTCAGAGATGCCGTGAATGCAGATCTCTTTATTCAGTCCTTATTCCTTCTTATCGTCTCACCCTTTTTCTTCTTGGATTTTGAACTTTGACCATAATTACTGGCACATATTCTTATCAGGGCATAACATTGAGTTAAATGGTTGCATGGCCGTTATAAGAATTAGATGTTCTCAACATTTAGAAGTTTCGTTTCTTTCTTCTCTCTTGTGTTTTAATAATAATGTTCACTTCAGATGAGTGTTTCGTATCCTATCCAATCCTAGAGTTACTCATCCTCCATACTTAAAACAGACGCCTTCATCAGCAGCTTTGCAAATTCTGCATTGGATCTGTTTGGTCCAGAATGAATAAAAATCAGAGTGTCCAAATTAGAAATCCCTCATTCCTAATTTGGAAATACAGCATTTCCATTTGTTCGACTACTTGATCGATGGCGATTGACCGATTAATCGAATAACAACTAAACGTTAAGATACTGTAATAGGAAGGAATTCCAAGGATTGAATATAAAAGATTTCAGTTTCATTAACAAATATTTTACAATATTGAGTAAAGTAAAAAAGTTATGACATTTAGATAAAATACGTTAGAACGATTTATAAATCAAGTAGAAGTTATGTGGGAGCACATCAGTCCGGCCAACGGAAATTGCATACCCAAGTCAAATTCACAAGAAGTGAATCCCTATTCAAATGGTGAAAATTATGCAGCTTTGCTCCTTCGCTCTTTCCTGTATTTAAATTTAAACTCCTTCACACGCTCTGGTTATCATTCAGTCTCAACGTTTTCAAACTTAACAAAACAGTACACGTCCTATTCTATAAAGTTGTTAAATAATTCATTTTCAAAAGAATTGTAGATGGAATATAGCAAGTTTGTAGTATTCAATTTTAACTGCATTTTAATTGCAGCAATAACTTCTGTTCCAAGCAAAACGAAGACGACGAAAAAGGCAACACAAACCAAATGCCAGAAAGGAACTCACAAATTAGATGCCTTCATGGTGCATAGTCTTTGCATTCCCCTCTACGCTCCACATTCTCCGCTGCCGACTTTAGCCTCCTCAAAACACCGAACAGAACTAAGTCGGACGTGCAGTCAACAAGTTAATCTTCAACTTTAAATAGTCCTAATCCGCTCGTGCGGAAAACGAAAAAACGTAAAATGAAAAGAAATGAAAACGAAACATGAAATTAAGTTAAAGATCAAATAAAACAAAAATTGTTACAAAAGTTAATGGCTAAGTAAAGAAATGTCTTCTCCTCGGCAAGATTTTATATTTTGGAGCGAATTTGCCACAGATGGTTGAAGAGGGGACTCGGACGTTGAAAAGGGCAAAGATTATAATGGCAATGATTAGATAGCCCGAACGTCAGAATGTAAATGATATTTGCCTTTTATACGCTCTGGCTATGGAGGAGACACGCACAACGTTCATTGTACTGCTCGAGTGAAATATGGGCCTGAGCCATTTGCACGGTAGGATAACTAGTTAACCTTCGATAGAAAAAGCTTTGGTACAGTTATAAATATTACATTTTATGTTAAGCTTAGATGAAAATTTACAAAATGTAGCAAGCTGTTCAATGAATTTAAATTTTTGTTCGAAGTGTTGAAATAATTTTCCACTTCGCAGGCAACTAATTGAATGAGAAGTTTCTTCAATCCCTTTAGTCGCCTTAGGCGATGCAGACACAGCGACTATAGTAATAACAATCCCTAGATCATCTTACTTTTCTATTTTGACTTTAATTTTTTAAATGCAACCCTTCCCGTTTAATAACCTACTGCAAATTTTTAAAGCAGCTACAACTTCTGGTTGTTTTGTTGTTGTTGTTTTTAATTTACGAATAAGAAAAGTATGTAAAGAATGCTCAAAGAAAAACGAGTGATGGAATGCAGCTGCAATTTGGCCACAATAAGTCTTTACTCTGGGCAGACAAATTCAAACGAATTCAAATTCAAACAAGCAAACAGATTGTTAAATTACGGTCAAAATTATCAATATTTTACAAATGTGAGAATTGGTAACGATTTCTTGCAAATCATTAAAAAAAATTGATTTAAAATTGTGTGCTCTTGTGCAACTACACAAAATGATAAATGTACTGAAACTTTCAAGTGCAAGACCAATAAATTGCTGTGATGACGCAAATAGGGATCAGCGCGAATATCAAATAAGCGAGGTAATTAAAGGAGGAAAAGCATTATAAGACATAAACCTCCTTTACTAGGTGTGTTCAAAAATTCAGATTTTCATTTTTCTCAAAAAATATATATTTATTCATCAATTTATATTTTATCTCCTTCAAAGTAGTCCCCCTCAGATATAATACACTTGTGGCAGCGTTTTTCCCAATCCTCGAAGCTGATTTTTTATATGCACTTTTTGGTATGTTCCTGAGTTCTCTCAGTGATTTGGTTTTTATCTCCTCAATCGTCGCAAAACGCCGTCCTTTCATTGTTCTTTTCAATCTTGGGAACAGGAAGAAGTCGCAGGGGGGTGAATACGGTGGCTGAGGCATGATAATGGTGATGTTTTCGACCAAATAACCTCTCACAAGCAAAGATGAGTGAGCAGGTGCATTATCATGATGCAAAAGCCACGAATTTTTTCCACAATTCCGGGCACTTTTTTCGTATTGCTTACGAAAAAATACTTCTCATACTCTCTCTTGTAGTAAGAACTCCTGATGAACTACGCCATGGTAATCGAAGAAAACAGTGACATTTGATCGAACTTGACGTGCTTTTTTTTTGGTCTTGGCTCTCCTGGACTCTTCCATTGGAACGATTGGGCTTTGGTTTCGATATCATAATTATATATCCATGATTCGTCACCAGTTATGACCTTTTTAAGCAAATCTGGATCATCGTTGACGTCATTCAATAATTCCTGAGCGATGCTCATGCGACGTTGTTTTTGGTCAAAATTCAGCAACTTTGGAACGAAATTTCCGAAAAGATTGCACATCCTCAGCAACTTCCCTAATTATGATTCGACGATTCTCCATAGCTTTTCTTCACTTTCTCAACATTTGCATCGGTTGTTGATGTGCTGGGGCGTCCAGAGCGAGCGTCGTCATTCACATCTTCTCGACCTTCTGTGAAAAACTTGTACCACTTGTAAACATTTTTTGACTCAGAGTACTCTTACCGTATGCCACTGTCAACATTTCAAGTGTTTTTGAGCACTTAATTCCATTTTTTACACAAAATTTGATGCAACTTCTTTGATCCATTTTTTTCGATAGCAAAAAATCGCCGAACACGCAAAACGCTTGTCTTATTTATGTCTCTCACAAACAGACTAAGCATGCTATATGGATAAAATCGTCAACATATCTTCGAGACGAATGTATCAACATAAAAAATAAATAATCGAAAGTCGAATGTACGAGTACGTAGCCCACGAAATTTGAAAATTCGCCTTTTTTAACACACCTCGTATGTTACGTTTATGAAATTAAATTTTAAAGGAATTATTCTCCAGTTTTTAGATTACGAAAAAAAAGTTTAAAACAGGTAGGCAGATGCAAATTTGAACAGACGCATAACGCTCAGAGAAGCCGCAAAATACAAACATAAATTATGGAAATTGAGCAAAATTTAAAAAAATATACAGGGTGTCCGTCGGGAAGGTATACTACTTTGTCTGTTTATAATTTTTGATTAAATGACAGAGAATGGATCTTACATTGATAAATGTTTTATTTAATGTCGGCAATTATGTATGGAATACAATATCTGATAAATATCCGCCTCTGTTAGCCTCACAAATGCGAGTCCTTTTGAGCACATTTTTCATTACATTCTCACACATTTCACGCTGTTTTTCATTAATTTCATCACGAATATTTTGTTTGAGTTGCTCAAGCGTTTCTGGTTTGTTTGTATAAACCCTGCTTTTCAGATATCCCCACAAAAAGAGGTCAGGAGCAGTCAAATCAGGCGACCGTGGAGGCCAATCACCATTTCTTGAAATTACTTGTTGTGTAAAGAGGTCTCGCAGTAATTGCATTGTAATCTTGGCTGTATGCGATGTGGCACCGTTTTGTTGATACCACATGTTAATCAAGCCCAAAGCATGCAGTTGTGGAACTACAAAGTTTTCAATCATATCACGATATCGCTCCTCATTGACAGTTACCGTTACGCCGTTTTTCCTGACCAAACTACACACCAGACTGTCTCTTTTAATGGATGCAAAGGTGACTGATGAATAATTTGAGCGTTCTCCGTTGCCCAGAACCGACTATTCTGTTTATTCACATATCCATTCAAATGAAAATGTGCTTCGTCACTCATTATGATTTTTTCATGAAAATCGGGGTTGTCATGGGCGAGCTGTAACATCCTATTGCCATATTTACGGTGGCGTAAATGGTCTTGTGGAAGAAGCTCTTGTGTCTGAATCTTAAATGGAAACAAATGCAAATCCTTGTGCAAATTGTGGCCAAAGTTGTTTTTTGAAGACCAAACTCCTGAGCACGGCGTCGAATTGAGGTTGATGGATTGTTTTGAACACTTTCTTGAGCAGCAGTAATGTTTTCAGACGATCCTTCAGTACGTTGTGGTCCATGCTTGGCCCTATCAGCTACATCATTCACTACACGATAAATACTGCGTCTTGTTGGCACTTTGGTTCTCCCAAAAATTTCACTTAACTTTCTCATCGTCACAAAAATCGATGATTAATTTTGATAAAATGTTTTAACGATTAAAACACGTTAGTTTATCGAATATTTTTCCATAATAAATTTGCCACGTCTCTACTTTACGACTGCTAAATATGAACTGTCAAGACTAATGTTTACCAAAATGGCGGCAAAACAAAGTAGTATACCTTCCCGATGGACACCCTGTATATGATAAACGCTTATTGGCATTAAAAATTCCATGTAATTTTGTAAAGCATTTAATTAAGAATAATAAGATCTTGTAATATCATTGTCAAGTTGTCAAATATGTTGTTACAATACAGATATGAGCAGTGCAAATTCAGAATGTTGTTTTATTTTCCATAGGGGTGCATGTAAGCGCTACGAATTTGAGCCCAGATTTGACTCTGAAATCTCATTCTTCCAGCTGAGAGTTATTCAGCAATTAGAAAAGGGAATAAAAGAAATAACACACCAATTAGCATTTTGAATGCAATGTCTTTCCCTTCAATTTTATAATTATTATTAAATTTTAAAATTATTATTTCCAAATTAAAGTAAAGTAAAAGTAAAATGTACTTTAACAATGCCTAGATAGAGAGTGAGAAGAAAGGACAGTGCAAGTTAAAAATATTCCATGCGAAAACTTCTCTCAGAAAATCATGCAATATCAATCAAAGTTTCCATGTATAAAACAGTATGGCTGCCAGTTAATTAAATACTAAAGAAAAACCAGTATTTTTAACGTTAACCCTGTTGTATGTTTGAAACTATGTCCATAACAGACAATAAAATGGATGGATTGGAATCGATAAATTCTTGAGTGTCATGGGGATGTAGTGTGAAACTTGTATCTCAAAAGCCATCCTCTGATGTGATAAAAATCGAAAAAAAACTTTCTAGGGCAACTTCTTTGAAAATGGTAGGTTCCTCATGCTTCACAAATCAGATTTCATTAACAAGATTAACAAGGATAGAAAGATGTTCCTAGTCCAATAGTGCCAAAATGCAGTCTACATAGCAACGCACTGGTTTCATTCGCTATGGGGCATAAAATGATAATAAGTGGAAGTAGATTCCCTCATTTGGGAAACCAGATAAATCACATCATTTCCCGAAATAGCCTACTACAATAAGCTCTCTCAACTACTAAAACAGTACGTAACAATCTTGATGTTCCTAGTACACAGTAGGAATATAATGGGGCAGATTCTACCACGCGCTAAATGAACACGAAACATAGCTCTTTTTTTTTTGATAAACAGAAAGTTTTCTGTTCGTTTCTCTCTCGTTTTAATTTCCAAAACTGAAATCGGAACAGCTGATCTTTTTACATTACAATATGTTCGAAAATATATTTGTAGAACTGTTAAGTACTATCTGATGAAAAATTTTGCTCCAAATTCCATGACCAATTTTTTTATATGGAGCTACGGCGTGAAAAATCAGTTTGACCGATTTTGTTGTCATTGCTCACATCTGTTTTTGAGGTGTGGACGAGCTTACGTTCGGAGCCTCAGCTATCCACAGTAAGCGTCTAAAGTCCGGTAACTCACGTTTAGTTAATCCTTATTGTGTTGCCAAGAACACATTTCTGATCCGATTACAATTACAATACAATTACGATGCAATTTTTAAGTCATTGGTTAGCCTTTGCAAATATCTGCAAAAAAAAACGTTTGCATACTCTGTCTATCTCCGATAGTTTGGTAAATTCGCTATTTGGAATATATTTTTTCAAATGCACAGTTTTTACACTTTTTGTTTTTCTGCCAATTGAAAAGCAATTAGAAGTATAAATTATTTCAGGAAACATATTTCCGAAAGCCAATAAAATTTCATGCAATTTTACTTCCGTATGCTAGAAATGGCAGAAGTCTCAATCCCAAATTTGGGAAAAATTGCGTTTTTATGTCTTAATTTTGGGAAAATTCATCATCACTGTTTCGCCGGTAGCGGAAATAGGTTTGTATTACATCTTTGTATTATTCTGAAAGTTAAAAAAGTTGGAACGCTTTTCAGCCAAAGCTGCCTTCCTACACATTACAATGGCGATTATAGCTTGTTCTACATATGTGATGTTTTTGAACAACAATCAATCAATCAATTTTAACCCAAAATATCTTTCAATTTACATTTCTTTTCAATTGCTGAGATTGCAAATTCGCTCTAAATCAATATGGCAATTTTGGCCACCAGTTATCCATAATCAGCGAAAATACACAGTAAATTGTCAAAAATCCCATTTTTTGACATTTTTGAGTTTTTTTTTTTTTTGAATCATTGGATTCTTTCCAGGAGTATTTAAAAATAGTTTGTTGTTTTATATTATAAATATAATAATTATAAATAAATATTTTATTGCCCGTCTATTTATTAGAGATGGCATATTACGTACCTTTGATTTTTTTTCCTATTATGCATATATGCTAATATATTATACATTTGAAGTTTCTTTGCAGAAATTTGACAAAGTCTAGTTTTAAAACCATACTATACCGTTCTGGTTAAACCTCAAGTGCTGAGTCTCCGAACATAGAATCCCCACAACTTTGAAATGGATTAAGCGGTTAGAAAGTTGCATTTCCGACCTTTTTTTTTTTTTTTGTTTACTTCCACTGTGCGCTGGGTGGATGTTGACAACTATAATTTTGAGGTGGTGGATCAGTTCATCTTACCTCGGCTCCGCTGTGAACGAAAGTGATGTCAGCTTAGATATTAAGAGAGGAGTACTGCTTACTCGTAGACGTTTTTATTGACTAAGCAATTTAATGAAAAAAGCCCTCATTCTGCCAACCCAATTCTTCAGTACACCATCGATGATTTCGAACACTATTTGACGAATAACTACCCTGCTTACAATATGCAGGAACTTTTGTGTTACAAAATCTACACGATAGTATACCAGGAATACTATTATAGTAAAAATATAAAAAAAAACATTATATCGATCTTTCAATGTACCCCGCGAGAAGAAGCCCATTGGCATCAAATCAGAACTGCACAGGGAGCAATTGACATCATCAAAATGGTCATTTACAAGATAATACACCGAACAGTCGCACACTCAGGTTAAATTGACTCCTCAACGATTTCGTCAGTATTTTCCGAGTGGCAAAAACTATAGCGTTTGCGTCTAGTCCGAAAATATGTTTTTCTATTTTTCTTAATTTAAGATATTTACGTACGAAATTAAATTTGCAAATTCATCGGCGTTGATCAAAACTGGTACTAACTTCAAACGGAATTCCGTTTAGCCCATGTTGCCATTATGGCATTATTTGCATTCTTATTTACCTCTTGCCGTTTTACTATCTTTGGCACCCCATTCCATTTGAAGCCAATTCTGCAAAACGGAATGGCAAACGGAATTTCGATTGTCGTATTTGCATGCATCGTAAATGAAAAAAGGAATTCCCTTTGACGTCAATATTAGTCTTCAGGCGTATGTGTGTTCATTTTCAGCCGTGTCGCCAATATTTTGAGATAGAAAAAAATCTACAAGATGGCCAAACCTTCACACAATTTTAAAGAATCATATTCAAAAAGTCATTTAATCCAATTCTTGTGTTAACAATCTTTAAAAAGCAGACAAATCTCTAGCACAGCAAAACTTACTTATTTTGTTTTACAGAGTAATGAACCAAGAAGCATCCTTTTTGACCTCACTTCCTGTGCAGTTCCTGGCGTCCTTTAAATATGTATAAACTATATTTATGATAAAGTTTAAAAAATGGTACACTTAAATGTAATTTAAACTAACAATTCCACACACACACACACTCACAGAGAGAGAGAGAGAGAAAACCCAACTACTCAGTTCTTAAGCATAAAACATTCTGGCAAACAAAAACCTCAAAAGAAATTACATTTCTTGTGCTGTTTATGGACGATATAAAAACGCACTCACACACACACACACGCGCGTACCCATTACGAGAGCGAGGCATCCGTGTTTTTACCTCTTTATTATACCTCGTATATGATGCCAAGTCGCTTTGCTGTGTTATGTTCTTAGTGGTGGCCATTTCTTAAACAACCTCTAGAGGACCACAATAGTGCTGCAAGGCGAGTGGGCATTCGTCCTGCTACAAGACAAGATTGTTTTATAGATTTGTCTGTCCTGCTATACAGTATTTCCTTCACTAATGTCCTTAGCCCGAGCGTTTTAGTTTTCACCATTCCACTTATGTTGGTTATTGTTGTCGCAGTTTTTTTGATATCTTTTATTTTAATTTTTTTTTTTCGGATGGAACTGCATTATACTTTAATTATGTTAAAAGCTTTCATTACTTCATTCTTTTCCTTTGGTGGTATCCTCAGAGCTGGGTTAAGTTCCTTCTGTCAGTTCAGTTTTCTTTTTTATTTTTGTTTTTGGTTTTATGGCTTTGGTTAGTTGGGTTTGGTTAAATTTTCTTCGACACTACCATCTTTCTCAACTGATGTCGTTCTTCGTGAAAAGAGGGATAAAGGGAAGGTATCATAAGGAATTTATTCGTCTTAAAAGCAGAAGCAAACTGAAATATGACAAGAACTACTATCTGCCACATAAAACGGAGACATTAAATACTTTAGTTCGTCTTCAAATAAAAAATTTTTTCGGTAAGAAAAATTTCTTTCAAATCCAATCAGTATAAACTTTAGACCACCGAAATATCATTCTTTTCTATTGGTTGATCAAAATACAAGAACTCGGATTGATCATATGGAAGACGTGCTTCCATTGTAATGGACGTACATGCGATCTGTGATATTAGATTATATACGTACGACCATTTACTTGTCGCAATGTACTTACTTGCGTGACGACTAAAGAAACATCCTTAACTATTATACGCCGCACGTAGAAAATAATAGAAAATAAAGCTGACATCATTCGTTTTACTTACTTTATTTACTGCAACTTTCCTCACAATCATCTCGAAGAGGTCGTACGATAGACTGTCGCCCTGTATAAATCCTCGTTTGGCGTAAAGTCTCACTAAGATCTTTTGCCTATCTTTACTGAAGACTTCGTGTCAGTCAGGGTCAATCTATAAAGCCGTATGAGCTTCGCGGGAATTCCAAACTCGGCCATGGTGGTGCTGCCGTATCGAATAGCTTTCTAATTAACGAAAGGTGGTACGTATTGATCTGTTTTTTTTTTTTTGCGCTTTTCCAAAATATTCCTTAAAGTAAATACCTGGTCAGTTGTTGATTTACCAGTTATAGAGCCAGATTGATAAAGTCCTATCGGAATAGATAGAATCGGTGTAAGTCTTTCAAATATCGCAATCGATGGGACCTTATAAACAATGGGTAAAAGATTGATACCACTAAAGTTATTATGCGCAGGGCATAATGCACTCGAATTCCAATTATTGAACTTGCACCCTCGAGCCAAATCACATTTACCAGTTGATGCATGCTGCTGATCAGCTCATCGTCACCCGCCTTAAACAGCTCTGGCGGCGGTCTATCAACCCCCGTAGCTTTGAAGGACGTAGAACAGCTCATCGTCAAGATAACCACAATTATAACGTTCAAATACTTTATTTTCCAGATTTTCGAGTTATTCGAAAAACCAGTTTTTTCAAACATCCGGTTTTCAGATATTTGTCAACCAAAAAAGCCAAGTAAACCGGTTCCTTTCGGGGTTCCTCTACAGAGCAAAGTTAAAAGGAAAAATACGCATATTTTTTAAGAAAATTAGCTCTATTATGGAAAGCAATTAAGTATCACATTTCAACCTCTTTGGCATTATTTTACTAGTCCATCTACCTAATGTACGAAGAAAACATCTATTGAAATTATATACTCTTTTACCGTCGTACAGTACGCAAACCAAAGTTTCATCACATTCAGGCGATTGATATATGAGCCTGCAAGTAAACACATACATTAATACTTATGGTATAGGTCGTATCCGTTGTTACCAGAATATTCATTCATAATCATACCAGTAGTTTTAAAATTTCAGTATTAAAGAGACGTGTTAAATGTAACTTGATGAACAGATCCTGTGGACACATAATTCTCACATTTTTAGAGTTATTATAAAAATAAGTTCTTTGATGGCTTTTACCTTGATTGTACATCAGGTATAAACAATCAATTACATATGCTGTTGCAAAGCTGTGCAATATAAAGAACATTGGAGAAGCAATTTGGAAAACAATTTCTTTAAACTAATACCGATAATACTAACATATGAAATCATGGTCTTATAATTTATATTTAATAGTTGCACTCACCTAAAACAACATTGGTTTAAAATGGTCAAATTTATTATACTCAGTGGATTAGAATCAAATGCCTATTATCTTCATGGACTTTAAATCTAAGTTTGTTCAACACAAAGACGGTTTCGGGTTCGGTTTCGGTTTTGAACACCCAAAGTCTTTTCCAACCAACGCGTATACTGCATATTCACTGACAACTTTCACAAAAATCTACTTACATATGAAAAACTCGGACGAGGCCTGATGTGACCAAGAATGTCGCTGACCGGAACAACGGTTATGAAAAAAAAACCAGGAGAGTGAGAACAGAGAAATGTGAAACAAAAGATATGAACCCCTAATTTGTACCAAAATGTAAAGAATAAGGACTATGTTAAAAAGCTCCCCTTCAACCGTAAATGTAGTGGCAATAATACTTATCGCTATGTGCGTGCCTAACAAATTCCACCGTTCAAAGTCATGTAGCGAATTAAAAAAAAGGATTCAGCAAATTCCATGTTTTTGATTGCAGGTTCCCATCTATGATTTGCATCAACGCATAACAAAAACGAATAAGGAAACATTGAAATCCAACAGATCGTTCAGTATTGATCACCAGATAATTGCCGCGTTATACTTTGCTTTGATTAAAACACAAAGCCAATGCACTTCACTACAATAAATTTTCAATAAATAAATTTTCATGGTGTTATCACACCGATAGAGATAAGTGGTACTCCATATTGATAGCACAGCGCCATGTTTGAACCTCTCCCAATACAACTATTTGAATAATGAGTGCACACGTTCTCATAAAAACGTATGATTTATATTTACAAAAAAACGACAAGGAATTAATATCAAATTACCTAAACTTTTAAAAATTCATTCATAACCTACACGTATTGATTTAGGACTATACGCCCAATATTGTCTCGCACTAGTGCTTCACTTTGTCTGCGGTGATGTATTTCCCCCTTCTAGGGCGCAGTTACTTAGTCCTCATCTTTTATACAATTCTCTACCAAGTCCCTGAGGTTGGGATTCTCCATAGCGGCAGCAATTCTTTCCTTGTCATTTATTTGCTTATTGACTGCAGAAAGCAACAAACAAAATTGTGTTTAGAAATTCAAAACAGTTAATCCAATGCGCTTACTTTCTTCTTCTGTATTGTGGGTGCCTTTTTTAATGTATATATCCAATTTGATATAGTGGGGTAGGCTTCTTTCCACTTTGACGCGTATGCATAGGCCAATTAGAGTGGCTAAGGAACAATGGGGGACCGTGGGATTAAATTCAATGCGAACCTACAAAGAAATTTCAAGATATGTATTATTGCTTTTACTGACATTTTTCCCCATTTTCCCCACCGAATACCCACCACTGACACATTAGACTTTGTTGACGGCATTACATGTATGCCATCTTCATATATAACATTCAAGTCTTCCAAGGTGGCTGGTTTTTCGGGATCTCGTATAGTTCTCAAGCAATCTTAATAAGACGGGGAAATGCTGTTTATACATATTAATCTCTAGCAACCAATCATTTATTTACCGTATACAGTTTCCTGCAAATCGTTAGCATTCTTGTAGCCCAACTCATGCAGTATGGCATCTTCACCTACATCGACAGTCGCATCCGTCGCATCTGCCGCGGCCATTGAACCCAAAGACATTTGTGATATTTTGCGTGCCAAATGGGCGTCCGTTGTGGTGTTTGAATTTGTAGTGGACTCCGATTCGGATAGTTTACGTTTTATAAAAGACAACATTGTGGGAAGGTGGCCAGTATGTGTTGGTATAAGTTTTCTTATCAAAATCCGTAGGTTTACTAGAGGTATCAACTAATTTTTATCTAATATACTTTTCTGTTATCACTGAAACTTTTTGCGCAATATCTTAAGATTTCGCTAACAAAACACTTCCATCGTCTATTTGAAATCGACAATTGATAAGTTCTCCCTATTTTTCCACCGAACTTGTTTTAATTTTACAAAAATCCACAATACGATTACTATTTTATTTTATTTTCAATACATTCCCAATGGCAACAGCTGTTCTTTATTTTGTTTTTAATGCCTGAACAGGGTAGTTAACAAATTCACAAGTGTATTATGCCCTATAGGAGGAGGATTCATATGCGAATTAAAAAAAAATTGAGACAACAGAGGACGACTCAGATAATATATATTCGTAATCAACCAAAAAAAAAAAATGTGTACAAATCTGCCGAACGCAATGTCGAATCTTATTAAGAGAGGATGCAGTTTGGATCTAGCTAAGCACGGTAACACAAAGCATGTTTTATTTAGTAGGTGAAACATGTAAAATAAAAGTAGATACTAAAATTAGCACATTGTTCTGCATTGACAAAATTTGCAAAAAACCGAAGATGAATACCGCCGTTTTTACTGAAGTCCATACCAATAAACGTATTCTAATTAATATTTTATTCATAACTGTAGTTTACAAATTGAACTACTTTCCTAATTTTTGCCCTGCAATATCTAATTTCTAAAGTGGAAATATTGTTGCCGAATACATTGATTTACAATTCTTCTTCAAATTTGAAAAAAATAACAGCAGACCATATCTCTTATGGCACCTCACATATAAACCCTTTTAGCAATAATCTTCTTAATTTCTTAGCGGAAACAAAGTTTTTGTTCTTTTAATATGTGACAATTTCGAACAATCTCTGATAAAAAAAAAAAATCCTACATGCCCTTTTGAGCAAACCGATAAAATTATATTCTGTTAAGACAAACGCATTCAGTAATAATTTAGTCCAATCGAATGCAATTTTTGAACTGGTTGGAACAAAATTAAGTTTTTTCTTATAATTTTAATTTTGTATAGAAAAAAAAAATATATTAAAAAATGTGTTTTTTATTTCTTGTAGAAAAAATCAAATTTTTTTCATATATATGTACTTGGTATAACCTTCATTTCAATTTTTTTTGACGATCTTAAAAAACAAACATTTGTTTAAAAGGTTTAGAAAAATAATGAAAATTGCTGTAATGTTTCTAGAATGGTCTGCAATTAGAGTAATCAAAAACTTTTTCTCAAATACAGTCTAACCTCGATATAACGACCCTCAATATAACGATTTCCTCGATTTAACGATTTTTTTTAAATCCCCTACAACGCTCCGTAAAATCTAATACAAAATAAACCTCTCTATTACGAACACATTTCCCAAAAACCTCGTTATAACGTTTTTTCATTCATTGCAAGCTATCGAAAGAAAAAATTATTCACCTCTATGTAACGAATTTTGGCGACCTGCAACCTTTACATAACGTTTTCCATCAATTAATCCAAATATGAAACAGATACACACAAAATTATTGTGTTTGCAACGACTACGTCTCCAGAAAATCAACATTCGTAGTCGCCAAGCAGCATGCATTAGAGTAACGGCTCTATTACCTCGTTATAACGAATATAAGTGCAACTTCACCTCGATATAACGAACCTCATTGTAACGAATTATTCGATATAACGTTTTTTTCTAATCCCCTTGAGATTCGTTATATCGAGGTTAGACTGTATGTCGAAAATATGTTTCGTAAAAATTTTTCTCTCTAAAGGAATTTCAATTATTCCAAAAAATATAATTTTAAATGTGCAAATACAACAGCTCACTTTCAGCATCATCTCATTCATGTTTCTGTAAAGTACTGAATAGAATAGAACCCCGAAAAAAGGCAACACCGAACAAACGATTAATTATGTTCAATACTTTTACAACTCCAATGGTCATTACCACCAAAGACAATGCATTTGGATAGATAATTTATTTCTCTGTGGAGCCAAAGTAGGAATGATGGAAGACAGTAAGATGATCCCGCTGTCTTCGTTACTCTCTTTGCGCGATAAATCCATAAGTTTACATATTTTGGTTACTATTTTTGCAGATTATAATAAGTTGATCAATAATATAATAATACCATTACATATGACGTTAAAAACGCTACACTATTAAATTTTTGCTTTGGGAAAGAGAGAGAAAGAGGACCAAATTACGTTCTTGTGCGAACGTTGGAAACAAGCAAAATTCACTCCAGAGCGAAATAAATTATGCCTGCGTATGCATTGTCTTTGCTACCACTCTCAAAATTCTTAATTCTAGATTATGTAAAATTTGCTCTCAAAGAATATTGTTGCCATTCATTTGGTAGATTTTCGATTCATTGGTAAGAATATGTGTAGAAACATGAAATGGATGCTAATGCTAATAGGTGTGAACTGATGGGACGGGAGAAGGTGGTAGGATGTTGCAATTTATTCGAGTTGCAATGTAATATTTTACATAATTGTTTTACATATTTGGAAATAGCAAATTCCCTTGAGGCCACTTTCACCACAGTAGTGAAAGAATTAGCAAAAAATGTATCGCCACCATACTTCGATACACAAATATATTTTTGGAGTATTTCATTTTCATGTGTTTTCTTCATTTTTGTTGTAGAAATTGTAATTTATAAGCCTAAAGGCCAAATCTAAATCAAATTTTAATACAGGGTTATCCGTTTTTTGGTAAAAGTAAAGCAAAAGTATTGTTAAATAAAAGTTAAATAAAACACACATAAAGCTATAATTTCCATGAAACTTTGCAAAGGCGATAAGATGTGGAAGATTATTTCCACTGTCAAATAAAAAATCTAAATTAAAGTATAAAAATAAAACGCTTATTTACAATATGTTCGTAAGGCCGATAATGACGTGTAGATGTCAAATTAGGTATCCAAGTACTGCAAGACAAACCTCAAAAACTACAAATTATTCAAAATAAAAACATGAAGATAATACATAATCTACATCGGAGATACTATACTAATAATTTATAATTGCAGATCTTTACACTTTGTAGAAATAAGAAATTTATACAATTAATTATATTTTTCAACTTCTTCTCGGAAGTTCTATAAATATATTCTATTAAAATTTCTCTAAATGTTAAAAGGTTTTTTTTCATCTTTTTACCTTAAAATGTCGTAAAATATTTAAATGTAGCTTTCCTGTATACTTTAGTTGATATTTTCTGCAATACATTACGTAAAATCCCAAATTTTTGTATATAAATACTTTTACCTGCAGTGATGATAGTAAATAAATAATAGTAATAAAAAAAATATTCAACGACCATTCTGCCGCCGCCAATAATTTGTCGACTGGCGTAGAGTTCTAATAGCCATCGGCCATATGATCGTTTATAGTAGAATGGAATGCAGCACTGCAACAATTTTTTCTTCTTACTTCTATCAGTTCGTAAAGTGTGGTGCTTGCTTCTAGAACATATTTCGGTTATCGGCCTGTCTCGGAAAAAAGGGCCAGAAAAAAGAAAGGTGGAATAAAAAATATAAAAAGGGTTTGAATTTCAATCGCTTAAATAACATAGAGCAATAGATCATAAACCCCAAAACGAATTACTGTCTCCCAATAAAATACAAAAAAAAGGTTACCAACCAAGAAAAACTTGTGAGCAAAAAGAACAAAAACACTTGTTGCGGCGGTGAGAATTTGTGAAAGAAGAATCACATTTTGTGTAAGTTCTCTGTATGACACCCTCCCTCACCCACATGTGTTGTGTGGAATATATAATAAATAGCAACGTAAGGAAAAATCCAATTCGCAGAAGCATCGAATGAAAACGAGGAACTGTGTGCTTACGCGTTGAATACGAGAATTTCTAAAATTAATTAACCCGATTTTCTTAGCTATATGGAAAATGCAAAACAAGTGGGAAGAAATAATGAGTTTAGACGCATGGAGAAGGAAAACTAACATAAATCTTTGCTACTTTGTTGCGATAAAAACCTGACAGTTCATTACAAGTTTCTAGTAGGCTTTGTTTTTCTCCCAAAGCTTTCTGTGATTTTGGGACAGAGCAAGGAAACGTTGATTGAAATACGTAGGCAGTTTAAAATTGGAAAAGAAAGCTTTCGCAGGCATTTCTAAAACGGAAAACAAATTTTGTTTTTTACGTGGGAATTGTTTCGTTTCTCGTTGCGGCCTTTTTTTTTGCGTGATACCACATAAAAGAAGCGTGCCATCCAGAATTTTTCGTTTTATGATAGCTGCTACTGCGGTTATTTACATTTTTAGTTATCCCACGGGAGCAGGGAACAAGGAGTAAGTGCACTGGTTTGTGCACGAGTGCTGTCGAAATTTTATTTGTAGTACTTCCACAAAAAAAAGAGAATTTTTATCAGTATTCTCGTGGAGTACTGCATACTCTCAGTGCAGTCATAGAGGATCAGAGTGAGACAGAGTAAGTTGTAATTTATTATTTTTCTCATTGTTCTCCATTTTCTTTTATTTTATATAAAAGCAAAAGGTATTACATTTTGATGGAAATTAACCGTTATTACATTCGATTTGGCGCCTCTAACTTTGGCTATCGGTCATGTGCCGTGGCTTCATTTCTTAAAAGTGATTTGTAAAACTTGCAAGTAGTTAGTGACTTTTTTGCTGGACAAAAAAGCGTTCGTATATATATAAAAAAATTTCCTACATAAAAAAAACAATAATAATTTTAACCTTTTCGAGGAACGATATTTTCGTTTAGTAAACAAAGTGATCGTGTGAAAAAAAAATATTAAATATTTTTGTTCACCTTCAGTTATTTGGTTGCAAACCGCTTAATTTTAAGGTTAGAAAATTGTAGGTAAGTGTTTGCCAAGAATTATTGATAACACAATGGGATAAGTTTTAAATTTTTGATTTGCATGTGAAATGTGAATTTTGGGCTTTTAGTTGAGAGCTCTTATACTCCTAGTCCAGCTTTGTACACTGGATGTCCGACGGCGAAAAATGAAGACGACATGTTTATATACATACTTGTAGAGAATCTCGCTTCCTTATTCTGCTGCAATTGCCCGCGACTGAGCTTGAAGTAGTTATCTAAAAGGCGATGAAACAATTCGAAGAATTTACATTAATCTTTTAAGGTGTAGAAATGAAGCAAACGAATTTGAGAAACTTGTGGAAAAATTAAATAAATTTTTCTATGTGATGGGCCAATCAATTTGTTGAACTAAAATAATGTGAACTGCGCCATGTTTGAAATTACATGTGCAACCTTTATGTGACCCTAAAACCCAAAGTTCACATAACCAGGCATATCGCAATTTTTTTAATTGCTATGTGCGTTCAATAATACTGCCTCCAAAAGGGAGAAGTGTCTCAAAATTGTATAAGGACGATAAGTGAGAAAATACTGCAAATGCGATCATCTTCCATGTTTTTCCTAAATGCAGCTTTACAGCCGGCATTAACTGTCGTAATTTATATCCAGTTTTGTGTTACCGGGATGCAGCCTTCTTGTTATTACATTAATGTTTAGCAATGTTTGGAGAATAATATTTGTAAAATAAGCCATTTAAAAGATGGAGGTAGAGATTGAGGAGGCCTACCATGTGACACCGGCGCTGTAAAAAAAAAATTATTGCATTTTTGATAGAGTATTAAGCATGTAATACTTATATAATATAATATATATAACTTAATTTAATTTGTTTCCTTTAGTATATCTCTGTGCCTACAAGAAAAAACAATTTAGCCAGAAATTTATTGTTTTGAAATATACGTTTTTCAAAAACTTGCTATTGTCGCATTTCGACGAAAACACATACGTCTTAAGGGTATAAACCGTAATGGCAATCTTACTTATGCCAATATTTAAAAATATCACCTAACTTTTCAAAAATCGATATAACGTGTGAACTAATTTGATCGACGTATTATACGTCAACATGAGTACAATTACAATAACGATTAATATCGACTTTGTCCAAACTCCATTCAAGCCGTTTCTATTTGTGAATAGATGTTATTGGCACATATCCACCCCTTTTTTTACTTTTTGCTAGTAAATACAAAAAACATTCGAGTTAAAATTTTAAAAATCAAATTTTTAAACGGAGATAAAAGTTGAAGTATTTTAAAATAAATTCTTTAAGTACACATATTTACGAAAATAATTTTTTCGATCCATCCTAAAAGACACTCAAAAATGTTTTAAAACAAATCTTACTACGACGGATCTTGGTCTAGTAGGAAAAAAGTTTTTCTTTCATCAACATTTTTGCAAAATGTTTATGTTTAGTTAAAAGTAATACGAGGTGTGTTAAAAAAATAAGGTGAATTTTAATTTTTCTTAAAAAATATTTATTCATCAATTTCGGTTTTATCTCCTTCAAAGTAGTCCCCTTCAAACAAATATAATACATTTGCGCCAGCGTTTTTTTTTTTAATCCTCGAAGCAGTTCTGATATGCACTTTTTGGTATGTCCTTGAGCTCTCTCAGCGATTCGGTTTATATCTCCTCAATCGTCGCAAAACGTTATTTCATGGGTCTCTCCAATCTTCAGAACAGGAAAAAGTCGCAGGGGCCAAATATCGAAGAGAACAGTAAGCATAACCTTGACATTTGATCGAACTTGGCGTGCTTTTTTGGTCTTGGCTCTCCTGGACTCTTGCAGTGGAAAGATTGGGCTTTGGTTTCGATGTCATAGTTATATACCTATGATTCGTCACCAGTTATGACCCTTTTAAGCAAATCTGGATCGTTGTGCGACGTTGTTTTTGGTCAAAGTTCAGCAATTTTGGAACGAACTTCGCTGCCACACGCATCATGCCCAAAATTTTCGAAAAGATTGCATGGCATGAGCGAACCGATATGCCGACATCGACGATTCTCCATAAAATTTTTTTTTTCACTTTCTCAACATTTTCATCCGCTTTTTTCATTAGCAGATAATCGCCGAACACGCAAAATACTTGTCTTATTTATGCCACTCGCAAACAAACTAAACATGCTATATGGATAAAACCGTCAACATATCTTCGAGACGAGTGTATCAACATGAAAAAATAATCGAAAGTCGAATGTACGTAACCCGCGAAATTTGAAAATGCAGAAGTTGCTAAACCCGGCATGGTAAATCCAATTCGTATGTTTTTTTAATCGACTTAATTACTTAAAAAATATTTCAAAATTCAATGTTTATTGGAGAAAGGCTTATGTATGAGATATTGCCTCCATCACTCCACCACGACACTTGCCACAAATGGTCAAATCATTTGTCATTTGTTGCCAAAGTCACATCTGGAAAAAATGGGACGTTTTTGACATTTCCTACAATTTTCCTTCCTTTTTTTCTGTTTTTAGTAGGTTGGACTTATTTTAGAAAGTCTTAGTTGCAAATCGAAAAATGGATTATCCAGTATTTTCCAATTTTTTTTTTTTTTATTTTCTTTGTTTAAAAGCAAGACGCCTTTAGTGGTTGATGTCTACAGAAAGCCATAATTCTAATTCATAGAATTGTTCCAAGAACCGCGCTAGTTATTGGCGAAATTTTTGAAAAATATTACTTTTTGCACTGTGAAAGAGCAATGTCGGTATATTAATTATGTTCACTTATTGACAAGTTGGTATGGCGTTCACGAAATTGCAGGTTATGCTTCATGGTAGAGGGTAGTATATACATACATGGTTGTCAGTTGTGACGATTTGCTTGGAGTTTTCACGATTTTACCAGCCGATATTGATAATTCGGCGATTTCTCCATTAAAATAGAATAAAATTATGGTTTTGGTTTCTTACAAAATTTTTGTAATTTATTCACAACAATTTTTAGATTCTGGGTTTTTTGTCAAGCAACATCGAAATCTTGTTAATAAGAAAGTTAGTCTGTTTTCACTGATATTCTATTATAAAAAACCTACAGTGTTTTTTAATTTAGTTAGCAAATAAGTTCCATTTACTGAGGATGTCTTATATTTATGAACCAGATTTCATCTGATATGTGAATTGAAAAACTAAAGCTTCCTGAAATTTATAAATGAGTATATATTGAAGTATGGTACATCATAGGAGCGCTATTATCAACATTTTAATGTCGCTTAAAATGTTACAACCATAACTCTAATGAGGGATTTGATTCAAAATGGCATTCAAACTACACATCCTAACTGTTTTATAATTTACTGTTTTATAATTTTATAAATATTCTGAAATAGTTTTAAAATCAAATTTCAGAATAGAGTTCTAAAGAGCTTCAACATAAAATTATATTCCACGAAATCAACTTCAGTATTTAAATAATTTAGGTTTGTTATTTTAAAGTTTGTTCACTTTATACATAATTTTTGTATTTTATTGTTGATAATTAACATTTATTGGAATCTCCCGAGACTCCGCTCTAAGACGTGGAAACATTGACAGAACTAAGTACGAGTATGTTTGCGAGCAAAATTTAAAGGGAATTTTGTTCATTTTTGGAGCTATATTACTTTGAAGAAATCGGCAATAATACGAGGGTTTTCCAAAACTAGCCAACCTAACAAAGAAGACACAAAAAAGTTGGGGAAAATGTCCTTTATTTTTCAACATTATCTCCTCGATACACTTTTTCCAGCGATATTCAATATTTTCAATACCCTGTTTATAGTAAGAACTGTTAAACTCCTTAAAATAACCATCAACCGCACCTCTTCAGTGTTGGAAAATCATTTACCTTCGAGCCATTTTTTCAAGAAATAGAAAATAGTCCGGGGGAGCTAAATCTGAAGAACAAGGTGTGTGATGAAGCAGTAGTGGATGTGTGAACTGAAGCATTTTCTTGATGAAACAATACGTTCTTTTTCGCCAAAAGCGGCCTTTTTGTGCGTAATTTCGTCACCTAAACGACGCAATAAATTACCATAATATTCGCCGTTGATGATTTTTCCTTTCTGAAGGTAATCAACAAAAATAATCCCATGCGGTTCCCAAAACACAGACGCCATGATCTTGCCTGCAGATATACTTCTTTGGACACAATTCTCCCATTCCAGTCCACTACTTTGACTGTTCCTTTGTCTCAGGTGTAAAGTGGTGGATCCATGGTTATAAATCGATGCAAAAATTCGTCATTAGTGCAGTGAAACATAGTCAAACACAGCTAGAATATCTTCACGCCGTTGTTTTTGACTTGTTAAAAGCAAGCGCGACACCCATCTTTGTCATCTTCAAGTCTTCGGCCAATTTACGATGTATAGCAGTTTTTGAAATGCCTATCATTTCAGCTAGGCCTCAACTGGTCGACCACTACGGTGTTCATCCTGGCAGCTTGTACAGCATCGTTTAAACTCTGCTACCCAATATTTTACGATCGCAAACAAAGGAGCAAACTTCGCCAGCGCAGAATTTAACTCGGCTTTAATATTGGTTGGCTTGATACGTTAGGAATTGGAAATATTGAATTACATGACGGTGATCGTTTCATTTTAACGGCTTAAATAAAAATACTAAAAAACGAGGCGCCTTGAAACTTAAAACATATTTATTATAAGGTAGTTACTTCTCACCAAAATTTTTTTTTTTTTTTTTTTCAAACTACTGGCACTAACTATACGTCCATTCGGCTAGTTTTGGTTGAACTTCGTATGTAAAATATTTGCAACTTCAAGCATCGATATTTCAGAAACTGTATATAATTTGAACGACTGATAAGTAAATATTATAAATAAAACTATCCACTATCCAATGTAGCTTATGTAAAAAACAGCGAAAGCGATATTTATTTGTAAGTACTATTAATGTAATTAAATTCTGGTGAATAGTGGAATTTCTAATGGGTTAGCTATGTGTTACAAATTCTATTTTGTTAAGCTAAATTTTCTACTAATATTACTTCTGTTTATTCAAATATAACGTTTTTTTTTTGACTATTTGCAATTTTGAAATGACGTTTCACTTTAAAAATCCGTATAAACTTCAACCATAATTTTTCCACCAAAATTACTATATTTTCCACAAGTGCGGTATTTGTCGACCATTTTTCTGCTGGTTCCGAACACTGACATTGTAAAAACTTATTTTTTGCACATCACAATATTTTCGATAACTCTTGTAAGCATGAAAAAATGAAAAAGGCAGAATTTTACAAATATATTACTAAATAAATTATGATCTCAAAATTGCCATCCAATGCAAGAAAAACTGGCAATGCCGCTAAATTTTTTCCACCGGGGAAATTGTCTCATTAACAACTGGAGTGTGTTTGGGACCAAATAATAAAAATACACTTTTGTGCTCTCAGTTTAGTTTTAGTCAAGAGATGCAGAAAATGGCACATGAGACATAATTATAAACTATATAAACTTCCCATTTTCATCCCTTTTTCAATCTGCTACATCGTATTGGGAAGCCCCAATTTTATTTTTAGATGATAAAAGCAAATAAATCGAAGTCACCTACAGTTCGTGATCAAATGGCGTAGATATACAACAACTTTGATTTGGTTTCTCAGCACCCTTTATACCATTCTGTCGGAGTAACTGCATTCCTAAGAAAATTATGAATAAGCAAAAATTAATAATACAAAAACCATAAGTATTTGAAACGTAAATAACGTAAAACGATAAGACCTTAACAGTTTATTATAGAACAAAAGCAAATAAACAAACACAAAAATAAATGTAGTCTTTCGCCTTAGAAGTCGTACTTTGTTTATATGATTGTTTTTTTTTTCTGTAGTGTGTTGGTGAGTGTTTGAATTATTCACAAATTTAACTTTTTCAATTTTTTTTTATTTGTTTGCAGTTTTTTGAAACTTAACGGTTTGTATATAAATTGTTTTTGAAAAAAGGACTCAAATTTTGTTGCGAACTAACGAAATGGTCGCTTCAACGACAACGGAAACAACAGTGGCCACTGCTCAACACAATGAAGTTGCTGCAGCTGTAACCAACGGCGTTGCTACAAACATCGTTAATGGCGGCAGTAGCAGCATTATTTTGCCCAAGGGTAAATATACCTTAGTAGGCATTGATATTGATACCACTGGACGCAGATTAATTGACGAGGTGAGTGTATGGCTGAAAAACGGTTACTTAAATTCTATTAAATTCAGGATGCTCTCCAAACCTTTTCACAGCTAAAAAGTCACGTTCAGTAGAGTATTCATAATGTTTGTACAGTGAGTGCTATGTTTAGAAAGGGTGGTGGTGACTACATGTCGTTGAATCAAATAAAATTTATAGTATTTATTTTTGTATAACATGGATTCTTCATCAGTATTTCACATCAGCCGACAAATGTTGAAAAAAGGGAAAATAACCTTTTCCAATATATTATTAAATTGTGCTCCAATGATAAGCCGATCTAACAGACCAAAGAACTGAGTTTGGCAAATTTCCGCTTATTGGTTGGGGAAGATTTGTAAACATGTCTAGATTACAATCTAGTATTTTCATATTTCTCATAAAGTGTGAGGAGTTACAATTTGAAAATTATTTGATAAAAGCAGGAAGGGAAAAAATAGAATTAGAGTTTTTGAACAATAAGGGGGTTTATTTGGATGCCAATCATTTCGCTTGTAGATTGTGTTTTTAAATCTGTCGCGATTTTACCTATCAGCGGTATGTTTGATGGCAAAAGCTTTTGCATATTTTCGTTCGTTACAATTTTCCTTTACATATTTAAAATGTTCCAGATTTAATTCAGAATAGAAGTGATGTAGCTTAACCACAGTAAACAAGTTCAACAAAATCACAATAGCAAAAAATGTTTGTTTTGGTTTTACAAATTAATTTAATTAGATATATTCAGTTCCTAGTATATTTATGTCCGTATTTCGTTCAGTTCCAAAATTCAGAATTGTATAAAATTCAATTGATAGTAAGTAGTGTCGAATTCAGTGTTGTTTAGAATAGCATTTTATACACCAACAATTGGAAATTATTCAGTAGATGATTTGCGACTCTTAACGGTTCTTCATTTCTGGCGTAGTGTAAAATTTGTGTTTCAAAATTGTTCCATTTTCAGCTTATTGTTGAAACAGAACCGCAGTTGTCTATAGTTTCGATTAGGTCTGCAGTTTATTCAAAAATTAAATTGCTCAAATGGCACTGTGAAGAAAACGTCTTAGGTATGAATGAGACACACGACATAAACTTAAATTTTTGATAATTTTTTGTATAACTCAATTGTAATAATTTTTGAATTTTTTTGTTATATTAATTTATTTTTTATTATATTATATTATTCTTATTACATTGTATAGTTTTTTCATAATTAAACATTTTTTAACGGTTTCTAAACCAGAATTTGAATATTTGAGAAAACTCGCGTGAAATTAAAATTCAATTCCGATGTTCTCTTTGTGAAATTTGATTTGAATGTATAGTGTGATTTTTTAAGATTTAAGTTTTTCAGGTTGGCAGCACTGGTTGGTAATGGCGTTCAAACGTCATCTGTCAAAGTGAAAAGTGTACAGTATTCTCTGCCATTTCATCATGGAAAGACTAACAAACGAGCAACGATTGCAAATCGTTGAAATTTATTGTCAAAATTCGTGTTCTGTAACAAATATGCATCAACTGCTGAGTCAACAATTCGTGCTATTATCTCCAAATTTCGCACCAAATTTACTTTGTTGGACACAAAACCATCGACTCGCATGCGTAGAGTGCGTAACGAAGAAAATATTGCAGCCGTAGTGACCAGTGCTAATGACGATCGTGAAATGTCAATTCGTCGCCGTTCTCAGCGATTGGGCATATGTTACTCAACCACAAGGAATTTTGCCCCAATTTGCTGAGTTGAACTTGGTTGACATTTGGTTTCATCACGATGGTGCAACATGCCACACTGCTCGTGAAACAATGGATATGTTGAGGGATGAATTTGGTGAGCAACTTATCTCTCGATTTGGCCCTGTGAGTTGGCCCTCAAGATCTTGCGATTTAACGCCTCTTGATTATTTCTTGTGGGGTTATATGCCAAGTCGTTAGTTTATGTGGACAAGCCGAACGCTATTGAAGCCTTACAGGATAACATAACAGGCGTTATTCGTGGAATACAGGAAGTGCTCGAAAAAGTGCCGAAAAATTTGACCTTCCGAATGGACATTTTGAGACAGAGCCGCAACAACATTTACATGAAATTATCTTTAAAAATTAAATGGCAAAGACGACCAATTGAGTGTTTTTATTCGATTTTTTAAAAAAAAAACTACGATAAAAATTCACCCTTTATAACAATAATAGTACAGAGAGGAAACATATGGCTCAGTTATTAATGAATGAAAATGAACGAAATGAAATAAGCAAAGGAAAATATTCTACCGAGTGTGTGACAGACTGGGCATTGGAATTTAAATGAAAAGCCAGTCGTAGTAGCCGAATGAGTTAAGCGATAATCTGCTGAAGAGTAATCTAAATAGTTACGAACTTTCTTTGAATTGATCATCATCATCAATCGTGTCAATTTGTGCGAAATACCATCATGAGAATAAAATTGAATTTATCTTAAAATTTTAACAAATATTTTCAACTTAATCTTAAATGGAAACAAATGCAAATCCTTGTGCAAAATTGTGGCCAAAGTTGTTTTTTGAAGACCAAGCTCCTGAGCACGGCGTCGAATTGAGGTTGATGGATTGTTTTGAACACTTTCTTTAGCAGCAGTGATGTTTTCAGCAATCTTTCTGTACGTGCTTGGCCAGACTCTCTTCGAAATCATTTAGTACACGATAAATAGTGCGTCTTCTTGGCACGTTGTTTCTCCCAAAAATTTCACGTAACTTTCTCATCGTCACAGTAATCGATGATTGATTTTGATAAAATGTTTTAACGATTAAAACGCATTGGTTTATCGAGTATTTTTTCATAATACATTTGCCACGTCTCTACTTCACGACTGTCAAATATGAACTGTCAAGACTAATGTTTACCAAAATGGCGACAAAACAAAGCAGTATACCTTCCCGACAGACACCCTGTACAGAAGTCCACGAGGGTTTAACGTGAGTCTCGCCGTGAAGGCCTTACCCACGGTGTGCGACACACTGGGCATATTACAATGCGATTGCCAACGCCCCCCTGGGATAGCCAAGTAAAAACTTGGGCTATCTAGGAAAAGGGGCTGACAATTGTGCTATTAACACATATTGACAGCCCTTTCTTCGCAGCCAGGAGA
>JAHXMU010000057.1:2669139-2714892 GCA_019455685.1 Philornis downsi | reverse complement strand
GTTTGTGATACAATTTCTAGGTTGTTCTTTTCGTAATTTTGTAGTAATTCGTTCAATGCTTTTGTTTTTTAATTTTATCAAAGATCAATCACCATTGTTTCTTGTAGAATTATTTAAATTCACTTGATCAATTCGCACTAATCAAATTGATTATTCATAACACAAAATATTATCTGGGCAGATCTTTTCAAGTAAGAGTAGCCAGACAGTTTAACAAACTTCTAAACACATTAAAAATTGTTTCTCCATCCCAAACACAAGAAGAGACTTCTTGATATTCCCCATCTATAATTATCCGCTTGACCCCCATTTTTTCTTTGATATTGCCGTCAGATAGTTTGCTGTCCATCTTTTCATTTTGAACGGGGAAATGATTATCGCTAAACTTATTATTATTATTATTATTTTTTTTTTTTTTTTTTGAGCCATTACTTGTATAGCAAATCTTAAAAAATTTACTTGAAGTTACTAATTTTTACCATTTAGTCTGTTATTAAATTTTGCGTTATTTTGTGGAGTAGCTCTAAATTTTCGAATAAAAGTTATAATTCCGTATTTTAGGACGAAAAACATACATAGTGAAAAATTCTAATAAGTGAAGTAGATCGCCATATTGTAAATCATATTTCATATCATCATAAAATAAATAGATACATAAATAAACAAAATATGCAAATCATAAGATACATAAACTTTTTTATAACAGTATTGTAAAGTTGTATAATGCATTTGTTATTGAATTATGGAGAAGATACGTTGTAATATTGTAATTTAATCAAATCGGCCTTAAGGCTTAAAATTACAATCTATATATATAAAAATCAATTGCTGTGCGTTAGTCTCCCTAAAGCTCGAGAACGGTTGGACCAATTTGACTCATTTTGGTCTTAAATTATTGGTAGAGTATTCCGGAAGGTTTAAAAGGTTTTATTTGAAGTGATAGATGGCGTTGGAGATCAGATTTTTGCAATTCATTTTGAAGGCAAAACAACGTTTGCCGGGTTAGCTAGTACTGAATAAACAAATTAAATTAAAAAAAAAAAAAAAACACTTTAGATGACAGACGGTTATGAAGCCACTAAATGGGTAACCCTGTTTATATGGCTCGCAGCAGATTGGTCATCTTTTTGGATGTAGAAAGGGTTTTCAATAAAGTAACATCAGGCGTGTAACTTTTAAGAGAGCTGTGCTGAAGCAGTTGTTGAATGCTCCTTGTTTTCTATAGATCACTGGTCATCTTAGACGGACATTGTAACTTAATTTGTTTTTTAATATCAATTTTATTCCACTTTTGATTACTATTATTTTGCATTATTTTAATAATTTGTGATGTCGTATAATTGGCATTTTGGGTTTCTTGCGTCCCTATGTACGAATAAATGAAGTGCAAGTGCACTTAATATCTCGTAAGCTAAAGTTAACTTAGCGACATGTAGCTTCTTTTGGAACTAAGCAGTTTACAAAAGTTTAAGTTTACAAAAATTTCCAAAACAGCGTTTTTTTTTTTTTTTTGCAATTTTAGTCAAAGCTCTTAAAAACATGATGTACTGGACATTTTTGGAAACTAAATTCCGTTTCTGGGGCTGAAAGTCTATATATATTCTATCACTTTTGAGAAGATTGCAGAAGATTCTCTTAAAATGACCGTATATTTTGGTAAAGGCAATTGTAATAAATGTTCGTGTAGCAAATTTTTGAAATGTTGAAGTTTATTACTAGGTCTAAAATTGGCGAAGGGGTGGGACGTAACAGGGCGGAAGTATTTCTGAAACATTGTCGATAAATCTGTCTACATTGAATTTTCAGATCCGGCGATAATCATAGTGTCACAAGCAAGGCAATATCACAAATTGTCCAACAACTGTATATGGCAAAAGCTGCCTTACGTTCATAGAATAGATCTGTTTATAGGTTGAATGAATAAACGTCTATTTTCTTATCTACATTTATCTGTTCTTTTAATTATTTTTAATTATAAGATTTACTTCGGTTCAAAATACCAGATGAATTTTAGGAATCTTTGGTTTCCGTTTTATATATTGCCAGTGTGTGTTAAATAAATAAATTTGGATGACACATAAAAGGAACATATCTACAATAAAAAATGTTTAAATAATGGAAATTTTAATGTCGTTCCTTCACATTTGTTGTACGGGAGTAATTGGCACATTTGCCTTAAGGTTGAAATGAAGAATGGTGCCTCTGTTCCTCTGACGCCCAATTTTTAGAATAGGTAATTTTCTTTTGGTTTTTTGCATTTATTCGATGAAAGAGGAATGATATTTTATAATCTTGTATTCCGTTGTAAAAATCACGTTTTCCTCATTATTCATACAATATGTCTTTCTTCCCTATCATCATTGTGTTTTCTATCACAGATCGTACAATTGGCTGCCTTCACACCAAAAGATCATTTTGAGCAATACATAATGCCATATATGAATTTAAATCCCGCTGCCCGCCAACGCCACCAAGTTCGTGTCATCTCCATTGGTTTCTATCGTATGCTCAAATCAATGCAGACTTATAAGGCGAGTGTTTCTGTTTTTTGTGTATATTTGATATTTATTAATTGTCATCTTTTTTTTTCCTTTTTCGTTTTCTGTAACATATAGATTATTAAATCTAAATCTGAAGTCGCTGCTCTTAAAGATTTTCTCGATTGGCTGGAGGCTTTAAAGGCTAAGGATGTCGGTTCTCAAGGCGTTATTTTACTGTATCACGAAGAACGCAAATTCATTCCATATATGATTTTGGAATCGCTTAAGAAATATAACCTGCTGGACAGGTTTCTTAACTCTGTTAAATCGTTTGCCAACGGTCTTAACTTGGCAAAGGCTAATGCTAATGAATCGCTGCAGAATTATACTCTCCGTAAACTGTCAAAATTCTTGCAATCCAATAGCAATAAGAACAACAATAATAATGAGCTCACTGTTAATAATAACAATGCAGCCTGCTCGACCACAGCAGTTACTACTGCCGCTCCTGAACAACAACAGCAGCAGAAGACTAACTACAAAGATATCCCAAACAATGAACGTGAACTATTTGATGGCAGTGCAAGTGTACGTGCCAAACTAGCCTATGAAGTTGCTTTGCATTTAAGCAATCAAGACTCCAAAGGGTCTGTCGATTCACCAAATGCTTTGGACAAAATGTTCGCAGCTTTAAAACCATATGCTCATCCGATTGCATGTGACTTGAATGAGCTGCAAACACAAAACGAGAATCTGGAACGGCAGAATTCATTCCGTCCAGTATTTTTGAACTATTTCAAGACGACTCTGTATCATCGTGTGCGTGCTGTTAAATTCCGAATTATCTTGGCCGAGCACGGCTATGATTTGCAAACTCTCAATGGCATTTGGACTGAAAAGAAGCGTGACGGCCTTGTTGAAGCTTTGCAGGTTATTGAAGAACTGAAAGATGATGATAAAACGGAATTGGCTGATTTATTCGATAGTTACTACGATCCAGCCAAGACAACTATTAAGCCCATTGTAAAGGCAATCAATCGTTCCCGCAATAATAGACGTGGTGGTAAGTTTGTACTAATATTTTTAATACTCTTGATCATATTAAGCTAAAATAATTTGACATCCAGTTGCATCGTTTGAATTGTATCTTAGTTGAAGAGGACAAAAAATGGTAGATAATCGTCGATGTTCTTTGTAGAAATCTCTGGATCTTCATTTCAGGATCTTTTGTTTTGAAATCAAAAAATAACTAACTAAATAACTAAAATAACTAACGTTTGCGGGAATGCAGCTGTAACTTCGGTTTTGATGTAGCTAAATTAAAGAAAATATAATCCATCTTTCTGGAGAAGGATTGTCTTTGACCACAGTTTATGAACTGATGGTCATCACATTTTTTATTCGTGATTGTAAATTGAACCCCACGGGTCGGTTTAAATAAACTATAACAAAAAATATAGCAAATTCAATACTGCTATTTGAAATAATTAAGGATAATACTTCATTAGCATTTAAATAAAGGCATTAAAATGATAATTGTGACAACATTAATATTATATTAATAAATAAACCTAAAAATAGGCTATTAATAACTATTTTCAGCTTTAAAAAGCGGAAATGTGCAGAGGTAACACTTAAAATTTCAATAACGACGAGGAAGCCAAAATAAGCAATGTTGTTAATATTGTATCACAGGCACTAACATATGTATAACTAATTTTTCTAATTTTTTTTATTTTTTTAGCCAAAAATAATCTAAGTCATCTCGGTTCATCTCGACATAATCATCTAGTTTGGTAAAAATAATTTAGGAAACTCGATATGTCCTATTCGCTTTGCCACTTATTTTCCTAATGTCTTTTTACGAGGTTGCAAAGTGTGCAGGATTCTAAAAGGTGTTTGGTAAATCGCTCGATGTATAAAAAAAATTGCTCAGTATTACAAATTGTTGAGGGTCCATTGATTTCTATTAAATCGGTCAATTTATATGAGAATGTATGCTTAGTGTTGACAATGCGATCTATTTCTATTTGCACAACTGAGTTTACTTACTAATCGTCTGGTTTGCGCTAAATTATATTAAATTAAAAGCTATTGCATGAAAGGTAATTTATGTGGGAGGTTCCAGAAACGGAGTGGGTGGTTTATCAGGAAAGATCAAATTTCGATGATTTTAGGTTTCTGCAGGTTTCCGCCTAGAACTTACCAAGGAAATATTTAATTTACCGTGAGCGACTAATTTGTGTAGAAGATTCCGCAGAGGTGATGTTACGATGCAATCTAATTTAATTCTCAGATCTAAGTTTATCGCACCTGAAGTATTTAAAAATTGACTAAATTGTAATTCATTTGTATGGCAAATACAAGAAGGTGTAACCATACACCATAGGACGATTTTTCCAAATACTACCATGCGGTATAAAGAGCAACACAACGGGCAAAATTCATATATCAATTCATATAGGTCGTCAGACAATTTATATGGACAACGATCTGTCAAAATATCACACTATGCCAAGTTTAAAGAAGTTTCACTAGGATTTGTCATAGTTATGATGTCTACTAGTCAACTAGGCAGCCAGAGGGACCTAGTTCAGAGATACTTGAAACTTTGAACGCTTCTTCCGGGAGTTAAATATGTTGACATGTCAAATAATGTAAATTTCCCCCCGGAAAAGGAATAATTATTCATCAGAGAAATATTTTACCACTCAGATTGATTGTCGACTAACAAAATTTTGGACTGTTCCACTTTTAGTTGGGCAAACATGAGATTCTTGTTACTCTTGACTGATAACTGAAAGAAAAGTATTATGGCATGTATGTAATGTATGTTAATGTATTCCAACGACTCAAATCATAGATGACACAAATATGAACAAAAGCCGCAGAAGGTCATAGTCATGACCCCACAACAATAAAAATATACTTATTTATACTTTTTATCTGTGGGGACACTTCGACTGAGCGATTTAAAAGGGACCAATATTGGCAAACATGCCGTTAATGAGAAATAAAGCAACACAAAAGTTGAAAATGCCTTTCTGGGTCATGGTATCCGTTTAAGGGATAATTAGGGATAAGGGATAATTTAACGCTAATTTCTTAAGCAATCGCAGGCCCCCTATTTCTATGTGAACGATAGTGTTTAACTTAATGTAAAAGAAAGAAAGAAAAGATTGTTTTCTCTCCTATACGCAGCGCTTCCAAAAATATATTTGTTCTTTACACACATTAACACATAAATTGACATTGTTAATAAATTAATTTCTTTTCATTTTCTAGTGCGCACAAATAACAGAAACGATGGCAATACGGCTCGTGCCGCTGCCGGTGCAGAACAAGGAGCCGGTGGCGATAAACAACAACAGCCACAGAGTGCTAATTCGGCCAATTTGCCTGATTCCACGACAAAATCGCCCAAACCTAACCGTGTTAAGCGTGTCCCACGAGCACAAAAGAATACCAATGTCAACAGTAACAATAACGATGTCAAAGTCAACAATAACAATATTAATTCTACAACGTTGACGACTTTAACTTCAGTGGCGAGTGAGTCCGCCACAACTGCTGCCAACTCTACTAACAATGCAACACCGGCTCTACAGGCTGTAACGGCATCTAACTGAACCAAAACCACACGAGACGGTGAAATAAAATATTCTGTATGCCAGCTTTTGCAAAATAACTTTCCAACTTTGAAATGCCATAATGCCTAATGTTGCTGCAACAATTATCAAAAATGTAAATTTTTTTCATTATTTATATTATCTTTTTTAACCAAACCAATTGTCTACAATTCTTAGTTGTAGTGGAAATGTAGTTTTTCTTTGTTTTTGTTATAAACAAGTTTTTTTAATTTAATTTTTATTTAAACAGTTACTTATACACGCCTTTTTTGTTTTTATATTGTGAATTGCTTAAAAGAAGAAAAGAAATTTTGAGAAAGACTTTTAGAGCGTTTATAAAAAAGAAGTGCCTTAATAATTGTCAATAATTGTATTTTGCATATAAACAATTAGCTTTTGTTCAACACAAAACATGCGGAAATTTGCAACAAAGTTTCCTTTACAATTACATTTTTTCTTATTTGCTTTTGAAATTAAAACAAAATCTAAACTTTTTATTTTTTTTATAAAAATTATAAAATTTATGGTCCAACATGAATTGCATTATTATAAACTTAAAGAGAATTAGCAAAACATTTAGATGTGCTAACAAACAATTGAATTTTCTTCTGGGTACTATTTTACTCATGATATGACAAAAAGCCATTAAATAAGAATATCTAGATGTTTTCTTTTTCAAAACGGGGCCATAAATTAAACTTAGTATATTTTAGAAATTTTGTTACAAACATACATGCATAGACATACATATATACATTAATAAACATGAAGATAATAAGAACGTTTTTAATTTTTTTTTTTTTCGAAAATTGAAACCAGACAGTAACTTTATACCATTCGTTCGATACCATTCTCCTGCCGGAATTTTCGGTTTTTGCGTAATTTAGAATTCTTTGCTTAAACATTTTGCGTCTTTGGGAGCTCAATTATCGCACCAGTTTTAATCCAATTTTGTTCAATATTATGCCTGTAATCTGTATTCGAAAATGGCATAAAATGTGAATTTTCAATCACAATCTACATTCAATCGAAAATGTAGACTTTTCTTTGTCTGAGGAATCTAGAAAATGCTGATCTCGGTTCGAAAGGACTCGGTTGTTTTTTTCCAGTCGAAAGTCTGTTCGTTACTCAGAATTTGATTAAATTACCATATTACAACATATCTTCTCTATGATTCAATATCAAACTTTACAATAGTAATCTCTTATACAAATTTCCTGTAATATATGGAATTATAAGTTAAATTGGAATTTACAGCTACTCCATAAATTTAAGTCGTTTTTCCCTGTGACTGCAGATATTAGAACACATCGAATTTCGCACATAATTTACAAAAATTAAAGAAATTGAAAGAAAAAATTCTACGCTAGAGGCAAATTTAGCAAATATAGTTTTATATCTCTTAATTCGATAACTTTTCTTGGCTTAATATAGAAACAAATTTTTGAAATTGATTGATTTCAAATCTGTTATTATAGAAAGGCAGAAATCTTGGTATTTTTGACTCCTTTGAGTTATTCACGAAGTAAGTAATTGTTGTAAAAGTTGTCGTTTTTAATGCCATATTGTTTATATTTCGATGGCGATTGAGTCATATATTACAATCTAACTAATTACGAGCTCATCGGCATTCCAAATCCAATTCATTGCTCCAAGTTTGAATGGTCTATCGAAAACTCAATCACCTCAACGGAGATTTAAGAAATCCCTTCGACGCTGTCCATCTAGCTCCTTGCCGAAGGATTCTAACTGGATCATCTATCCATTCGACTTTTTTATCCTATTAAACCCGCATTTTGATATGGTCACACCAATGTTGATATACAAGTCATGATAATCTATCTATGTCGGTATGTCGGTATCTGGTATAGCTGGATTTTATTTCACAGAAAGAGAGGACATTATTAATCGCCGGACGTGAGTCCTCAATCTCCTCAATGCTTGAAAAGGCTGCAGCAACGTGCGCAAGTAATGTTTGGTAAAGATAATATTGGTAGTCTTTATGGTGGTATTGATTTTTAATTCCTCAATCAAGAGAATAAAATGTAAAAATTTATATCAACATTTGCATTTTATTTTCAATTTTTATAATAAAAATTAGTCATAACGATATGTTTTTTTTTTATTTTTGAGTTTTAAATATCGAAATTATTTTCAATTATTATTTTCAATTTTAAACACAAAACTCGGATAATATAGTCGGCTATATCGTAACTACTTTTCATAATAAAATTTGTTATTTGCACAAAACAATACTCAGAAATATTTATAAGTCCTTCGAAAAGAACATCTTTATATGTTTTAATATAATTGAGCTAATGAGTTGAAACTAATAACTTATTCCAACAGATGTAAGTAGTTTCCAATATCGGCAGATTGAGATGAACGGAATTTTTTCCGCGCGATCACTATTGATGAGTTAGTTACAGTTTTCTTTTCAGTCTAATGCCGATGTGGGATTCTCTCTAAAATTCTTGAATTTCACTTTTCCTGTGAACTAGAATTTGGCTAAGATACGGCCAATTAGGAAAAAGTTGAGCGGTAATTCTGAGGAAAATCTGAGGCCGATTTTATTATTGCCGGTATTTTCTAAAGTGGTGGAATATGTTTTAAAGCAATAGCTGATTGTAATCTCAACGAATGCCGATGAGGGTTTCGCAACCTTAGAAGTACTCTTTTTTCCCCCTTTGAGATGAGATCAGGAAAAGCATTTACGACCAAAAAATATGTATATTATTGTCATAAGATTTGGAAAAAGTTTCGATGGAATGGGCAATGGCATTCTCTTAAAAAAAGATGCACACGGATTACGGTCTGTCGTCCAGTGCTTTCCGTTTGATGTCGTCGATGACAGGTCTATTAGAAGGAGTTCTGTATATGTTTATGCAGATGATGTGCAAATTGTTTTTAAAGGTGATTTAAATTACATGGATGTTATTTAGGAAAAAACTGAGAACACATTGAAAAAGCTTAACTCTTGGATGACTTGGAATAATTTAAGCGTAAATCCTTCCAAAATCAAAGCAATTCTTTTCTCATATCGTGGAAAGTATCATATACGTTCGAGCTACAACGGCATTACAATTGAGTCTGAAGTGTTTAGGAGTAACTGTTGATGACAAATTGAGTTTTGATCAGCATGTAGATAGTGTAATTGGTTGCATATGAGGTTAAAAAAACCTTGGTACATGTAGTAGTAGTGAAAAATTTTTTATACTGTTTACAAACGTATGCAGGTACAAATAATAAACGCATTACATTTAGCGTTTTATGCTGTCACGCGATATCTATATTAATAGGAGTGTTATGTTCATATAATACCATTTGTTATAAATTTACTTGGTTGTACATTACATGACTTCATAAGATTTAGATCACTACTTTTATTTTACAAAACGTATGAATTCAGATATCCGCACTTCCTTCCACAATCATTCATTTTCATGCATTCCCTACGTTGTAGGAACTTGATTATCATTAAAATAACATATTTGTTACATAAATCATTTCTTATTCGAGTAGGTCAGTTGTACAAATTATTATCAAGCTGTGCACGAAGGAGTTTAATCCTTGTTTAAATTTTCCAAATTAACTCTCTCAATAATGTCATTTGACAATCTATATGCATAATATTACTTTCTCACACCTTTCTATATTGGGAACTTAATGTGACTTTCATTCCTATCGATGTTATTTTTTTATTCTTTCTAATTAAATTTAATACTAATATTTAATTTTTGTTCTAATTAATAATTTTGATATTTATATTATATTTTGACATTTTAGAAGTACATTGTAATTTCACATTCAATTGGCCGTAAGAAAAATTACAAGTTATAAGTAAATTAAATTCGGGTAAAAATCATCCTTGCAACCGTTATTAGGGTTCGTGGTAAAAAACATTTAACGCTTAAACGAACTTGATACGGGCCCCATTCACGGAGACATCGGTCACTGAAAACCGACTCCAATAATGACTAAACAATTTTTGTCTGTCAATTGTCAATTTATCAAAACCAAAGTTCATTCCTTTCTGCATATATAGTGTGGCACACCAGTTGCAAGGCAATAAGAAATTTAAATAACTTTTTTTATATAAATGTATTTTATTTATGTATTTTTAATTTATAGAAAATTCAATTTTATTTTATATAACTAATTGGTTTTGAAGACCGTAAATGTTGAATTTCTTATCGTACTACAATTCTTGCGCCACCCTGTGTTAAAATTGCCACCCGAAAAAATTATAAGGGAGAAAACTAAACAAATGCAGCGCCTCGAGTTACAAAAACGAACATGTTCGCCTTTGTAATCCAAATCGATTTTCGTTTTGAGCTACTGCTATTGTGTGAACCATGTGAAAAAATTTTAAAAAAATATATAAAGGTGACATTGTTTTTTGAAAACTTTGATAGTTGACAAAAGCTTTCATACGTTTTATAAAAACACTTAACAATGCTTTCGCTCATTGGCCCCAAATAGCTGTTCGTTTGCTTGACGAACAAATAAAGTGATTCGTTTTATGGAATCGTGCTGTTAGTAGTTTGCCTTTCGTACTGTCAGCTGTGATGATGTCTTACAATTTGTTTATAACTTCTTTTTAATTTGTGGCGATTAAAATCTATAACTCATTTGGAAGCATTTTATTATGCAACTTTAATTCCATTTTTTTTCTATGTATTTAGTACTATATGAAAATTAGTAATTTGTTTAATTGTGTACATATCTAGTCTATTTGTGAGTTTATTATCCTAATTTTCTGGTATTTTTCTTTATATTCAGGAAATTTTATAACTTCAAAAGCAACAGCATCATCTTTAAAGCTACTCTATAATTTCAAGTTGAACAATTAAAAAGAGATATCTAAAACGATATGATGATAAAAGGTTATCAACCAAACCACATAATATGCTCGAGAAATGGAACAACTTTGATGAAATGGATGGTGGAAGCTTTACACCTTATCTAACTAACCTTCTTATAGTCTCTAGACCAAATTAGACCAAAAGTAACAAGAAAATTTTTGAGAAGAAAAGGAGGAAATTTGTAGAGATAATCAGGAATCTTGGAGAAATAACCCATTTGTTTTAGAATGTTACTTGGAAACATATGGTGCGAACTACAAGACAAGATTTGTTGAGTAAGTCTATTATGAATAATTTAAATGGACTTCCATAACATGGCTTAACTTAAGTTTACCTTGAATACAATTGTTATAATTAAAATCATCCTTTAATAATGCATTTGCACACCTTGACAACTCCTCGTAAGTCGTTGATTTCATGCAAACATATTGTGTAAAAATAAGTACTTTCACGTTTACCTAATCATACACAAGAAAGAAATATGTTTTTCCACTGTTATCCTCTGCATTTAATATTCAATTTTCTTCGGTATCATTTGTAGTATATACGACATTGTTTTTTTTAGTCTTAGCAAAAATTGTTCAAATTCATTGTCAATTGTTTATTTGCCTTTAATATTTTAGATAAAGCTAAACAAAATTTTGTTGAATTTGAATTTAAATGATGTTTTTATCGTAAAAAATCAACAACACTTACAGATTTGATATACCGGCCAACGCCATCTGAACAGTATAGATGAAATTTTCTACACTTTCTAGTAGCGATACTTTCCAACACTAAAAATAAATTTCTTGCCAGGAATGATAAAACAGATTCGTGTTTTTTATTGGTACTGAATTAAAAAATGTAAATAAATTTAAATTTGTCGAAATAACTAATAATAACCTTATAACTGATTATCTACGATGACGGTGCAGAATGCACCACCTCCATAATGTTGAAATTACGGAGGAAGTTTGAGTTAAAGCAAAAATCAGTTAATTTATTCGCCGGAATGTTTACAAATTCGTATGTATCATTTGTTATACCTCCTTCAGATTCCGATTGATTTTGTTAATTCTGAAAATTGTGAAATCATTTTCTTTGTCGGTTATGCAAAGATATTCACTCACAAAACTTTTAGCACCAGCAGTGCTGCTGGTACTATGCCAATTTTTCACAGTGGAACTCCATATACAAAATGCTCAAGAAATTTAAAGCTAAATTTTTTCACCAGGCAGTACTACGTTATTTCACAAGGAATATTTTCTTATGTGGTAACACCAACCTCTTTTAGTTGATTCCCATCAATGAATAACGTACATTTTTACGTCGCGTTATGCTCTTAGGAACTTGGGTTTTATTTACTTATTTCCTTTATATTAATAATGCCAGAGTGTAGTTATTTCTCAACTAGTGTTATATTGTGATTTGATTTAAATTTGGTCTTTTGGCTTATACATTACAGTTTGTACAATAAATTAAATGAAATGAAAAATACACAAGTTAACAATTTCACAAATATATTATCGAACATATGACGTAAAAATATCAGCTGTTACGACTTCAGTATTGGAAATCAATACGAGTAAAGTTGACAATGCCACTAAATATTTTTACGAGCAACGAATGTTTTGTAGAATTTTTTCCTGGTGAAAAGAATTAAAAACATAGTTTAACGTTTAAACCATTTTCTTTCGATGTTGCAAAACAGAACAAAATCAGCACACATTATTTTACATGAGGAAGCAATATATTATGGAAATAACATAATATCAAGTATAAGCCAACACAACCGACTAATGCAATGCTAAACGAGTAGTTTGTTACTTGCACGACTGGCGTGACTTGTAATAAAAATCAGGAAATCGATTAGTCGGATGTCCAACTTTCACCGATCATTAGTATTTGAGTAAACTTAGTCCCCTTTCTAATTCTATGTACTAGAAATGTACTATTTGGCTAAATTTTCTCAACCCTTCCTATGAACAGCTCTGTCTTATTCACAGTTATTGTTTTTTGTTGCAAAAAATAAAAAAAGCAACAATAACAATAACAGAAACGCAGTGATTTTTTGTTTTGGTGGTTGGAAAATTTAATCGTGTTTGGGAATTTGGGCAGCAGCGAAACAATGGATGATCAAAGCGAAAATTCGATGGATAAACAAATCGATGATGGCGACGGCACTAAACCTGAAAAAATGTTTACTCTGAAAAAATGGAACGCCGTGGCGATGTGGAGCTGGGACGTTGAGTGCGACATTTGTGCCATCTGCCGTGTGCAAGTGATGGGTAAGTCTCTTGTAACGTTATAGTTGCTGTCGTTAAATGCAGTGGTGCTTAGCAAAGTATATTCTTGTAAGCGCGGAGCGTCCTTCACATTATGGAATCTCCCGCCATAATGACGTTTGGTGGAATTTTTTATAATCTACATTTTAAATTAGGATATACTTTCCGAAATAGCAGGACATGTTTTTAAGAATAAATCGATTGGAAACCGTTAGTTCACTTACTACACAGCAAAGGTATATTTTTTGTTTTTAGGCTATGATAACACCATACGTGAGAAAATTTCATTACCATAAAAATTTCATTACAATTGTTTCAAATAATAAAAATTATTACCAATTATACTGAAATCGAAACAATTGTTAAAAATATACAGTAATACAGTTGGTTCAGAAACCCACTTTTTAGTACTAAATATTACTTTTGAAACGTGTCTTACAGCTAAAACTGTTTCTTCGAAGAATGAGAGATGGTTCTTCAACTCAAAGCGAATTCGGTTGAAATGATTTAGTAATGGTAACGATTGCATTATTTGAATAGTAGTAATAGTATTATCATCTATAATTTTGCTTCAAATTTTCCCTTCAAATAATTTTATAGAGATTGTCAATAATTTGGTCCAAATAATGAAATAGCACCATGTATGGATACGACGATCACAGAACGACGTTTTTTGATGTCAATTAAATATTGACAAAAAAGAACTTAATTTTCAATCCTTAAAAAAAGCATTTTTTTATTGTTGAAATACAGTAGAAATAAATTGTTAGAAAATATTGGCGAATACCATCTTTTATCAGTGGCAAAGTTATTTATACATCATCTTTAATTTAATCTAATCGCATTTTGTATAATAAAAATAGACAAACACTGAACACTTCGTGTGCGATGCGTTTTGATCATGGGTAGCATGTAGCGTCGAAACCCCATTATCCACAATATGTTGAATGAATTTCTTATATTACCCTCAATCCTTGTGGAGCAGATTACTGACTGCTTTTATATATTAGCCACGGCAATATAACATTATGCCCAAAAAGAGCGGTTCTTACGTGTTTTGCAAAATAAAAAAATTCGGACATCATCAACGATATCCTTAAATAATAATTCACGATATAGACCATTAAATTTGCTGATCATGTAAGTGCATATAATAAACGAAGTCAGGGGTCATCATGCTATTATAGAATACATATGTATATATTCAAGACTTACATATAATAAATCTTTCAATACTTTGTCGAATCAATAAAATTTATTTTATGTTAAATTACAAGAAAAATAATTTGAATGAACTTACATTTACAATCATTCTAAGATAAAATTCGCAAAATGTTTAGCATAAAGCTCAATTGCAAATCTGATATCATTCAAAATCATTAGCACACAAATATGTCCTTTTCTTTAAAATTGAGCGAACAATAAATGTAATTATTACGGTGCCAAAAATAAAAAAATTTTAAAAGTTTTTTTGTATAGCCGATTTTTTGTCTGATCTCCCGACATTAGAAACTAAAATTGGGTTATAGTGTTTAACATAAAATAGCAATTTCGAGTCGAAACAATGATACCGATAACCACGATATATGTGTTGCAGAATGCTTCCTTTCAATTTTGGGAATTTGATTACTAGGTTTTTAAATTCGAAAGCGGGAAATTAGAGGACAAATGTCCCCATGTTTATAGCACCATCCGGCATATGGTTAGGGTTTTTAATGTTTTTAATCTGTAACGACCACATAAAAATGGGGCAACAGCATAACAAATGCCTTTAAAACATAGTCTTTAGAACTAATTGAGAAGAGTATAGGATATAGCAAAAAACTTATAAAGATACGAAATGTACCAATTTTCTAGAGGAAATTACATTTGTTAATTCGTATGCTAATCATGCATATCTGTGTATTATTAAGTCCTGTATTGCCATTCCGCTCCTAGGGAACAAAACTGCCAATATGGAATTCGGTTAAATTTGCTTTGTATGATGTAGGGTTTTGGGGCAGACCATGTGCTTAGAATTTGTATTTTGTACATAGGATATGGATGACGACATCCATTAAGCTTATACGCATACTATTTTTAGATTCGCACAACCGGACCTTTAGTTTAACGACGATTCCGAACGTTAGTTTGGGAAGCTTGAATTATCAATTCAATTACAAAGAAAAAATTGAATACACAGCCGCGCCTACTGACTGGCTATATGGCTCGATGCATCCTCCATACAAACGAACTATCCAGAATGGCTTGATCGCTTCCATGAGTTGTACTTATCGGAATTTTTATCATATATCTCAAATGATACTTGAAAAAAAAGCTCTTCTATCATATTGGAAGCGTTGGACCTACATTTCTGTTTTTTTTTTGTATCATAAATAGGAATTGATTTTCTATCATATTACTTGATGTCGAATAATAATAATAAAAAGAAAACAGCCACAATGTGAAGTATGAGTTTTTGATAGCAATCGTAATCTTGAAAGTAAACTAAGCCGAAAATATTTCACGAAAGTTAACTTATGATGTTGCTGATTCGTGCTGTATCAAAAAATGTAATTGTAAAACTAAATTTTTGGATATATTTCATAATTTTAGAAGAATGTATTTAAGATGTCATGCAGCCGGGCAGATTTTCTCAAAATTCAATTGTCGGGCACCTGTTAATGAAAAAGAAAGCTAATGTTTTTGACAAATCTACTTCTGTCTCGATGCTGTGGCGTATTTTATGACATGATTTGATCAACTAAAATATGTCACCTCTTTATCTGTACACTTGTTCAACATTGCGCCTGTCCTTTGTTCGGCCTTGAATGTAATCATTATTATTACCAAAATTTTCTTGTTTGCAAATGCTTTTGACAATTTAAACAATGATTTGATGATTAGATCCCAATTTACCGATAGTGTTTATGCTCATAGGTGACTAATCTTCATTCCCTTCACCATACTGTAAAAAGTGTTACTTTCTTTAGGTTATATAAAACTGGCTTCGATTGAAACTGCATAAGTGTGATATGAATATTCGTCATATAATCTTTGGATATAAAAAGTATTTTAGCAGGTCGAAAAGATTATTTGTGAAAAAACGACGTTAGGTTTCATTTTTTCCAGACACAGTAAAAACTGTATTTTCCAAATCAGTTAAAATAGTCAAACGAAAATGTCTGCTCAATTTGACTGCTTATTGTCCTTGAATTCAAACTTGCTCTTTAGAAAAAAAAAACGGTAATTACACCTTGACATAATATTGATGTCTTGTGGAAAGACTAACCGAAATCTTTACTTTTGTCCGACTAGATCATTAGCAACATTTTACACAAAAAAATCCAACAACGAATAATGGGATGCACTTCTAAATTGGGGGAAATAGTGGGATGCTTTTAATATAGGTCAATATGAATTATCACGATGGCAGCACACAGCGATAGAATATGCGAATCCATCAAAACACTATTTTTATGGGAGGTTCTGATTGCTTTTCTGTGCTGGATCACAACTTTATGCTTTTTTGTTGTCCTGCGATAATTATCTTGTTAGACAGCCATCTAGCTTTTAAACTTCGACGCCGGGGTCTTTATGGATCCATCTTTACTCTTTTGTTCAATTTATGAAATAGATTGTAAAAATCAAAACTTGGAAAAAACTTGGAGGCTGTTACAACGTCTAACCGTGCCAGATAATCCGTTAATGAAAACCTGAATGCTGGAGATCTAAAATCTTTTTTTGCTACATTAATTATTTGTTATTGTATAGGTTTAACTCCGCTGTTTTAAATAAATCTTTGCTCTAAATATATTTTGTTTTTTCCAAAGAATAATATTATTGTTTTGCATATTGCATATTGTATGATCTCTAACAGTCAAACAGGGCTCAAAGTCAAATATGGGTTTTGAACAAGTTCAACAGTTACTTGTTCTAGCTGAGAAATTTGTATATTTTGTTCAAAAAATCAATGTTATTTACATGAGATAATGGCAAACTGATGACATTAGTATCACCCAATATTGATGGACTCAATCGCTGCATAATAGGCTGCCTGCGCACGTAAGCAATATTGCTGCACTGCATTCACTAGAGGTATGACAATTGTATTATGATGATAGTAAACAGTCGACTGATAAGAATATTTTACATATTCGTAAATGTGTATTCAATAATAATACACGTACATAAATATGTGTATGTATGCTGATAGTTAAAAAGAGCCACAACCTATCCTTATCTTGCAGTTCTATTTAAAATATGCAACAAAAGATGGCGAATTATTTTTCAATTTGAAATTTGTGCTTTGCTTACATTCTCAGAATTTATGGCGTGTGCATGACGGATTAGTAAATCGATTTTATTCTTTTATGGTTTTAATTTATTGTAAAACAATTCAATTATATATGTATATATATATGCATATACATATATATAGATATATAGTACAATCATAATAGCACATTATACAACATTTCCTTTCTAATGTATTTTAAATCCTATATTCATAGTATCAAGGAAAATTGTTGTCCATTGGTAGATATTATAAAAATTATGACATACGAGCAGAATTATTTCAGTTAATACGACAGCGCTACAAATACGTTAAATTCACTATATTAGGAGATGAGTCTGCAAATTAACAGCTGTTTAGTTTTCTTTTTAAAAGGGTACAATATAAATTATTATAATTAGGCATTTACAATTACAACAATAATATAGTATCGCAATTATGACACCATTTATCCGTTAAAAGGCGTTAATGAGAGCTTATCTTTCATTACAATTTGATACACGATGCTACGTGTTCTTGAATATCGTAATAATTTTAAATAGTTGCTGGCACACTTACCTACTTACAAACTAATATTTGGTTTTAACTATATTGTAATGGGGACATTGTTGGTGAAAGGGGCGACAAACGGGCGGTACTATCTGTTATATTATACACAAAATGAGGATTTTGAATTCGCAAATTGGTTTGTTAGTAATTTGCAATTGCAATGTTTGTGTTTGCAATTTATATTCGTTAGCATTATCACAATTTTTACATATTGAAAGATAGGGGCTTGATGTTAGCCACCGACGACATACGTCTAACTCGTCCCATCATTTTGCGCTCAATGTCTTCTAGAGTTTTGCCTTGGGTCTCGGGGACGTAGATAATTACAAAGAACATGCCTATGAAGCAAATAACGCCAAACAGCCAGAATGCACCATGGCCACCAATGGACTCTGTGGATTGAATTAAAAGTTACACTTAGATCCTTTAACAATTATTTTTTTATACCTATCATATCCTGGAAGGTCTTGGTGACAATGAAAGTACAAGACCAATTAAATGCAGTTGCAACAGATGCCGCGGAACCTCGAATTTTAGCTGGTAGTATCTCACCCATCATAAGCCAGGGAATGGGACCGAAACCCAAGGAAAATCCTACTACGTAGACCACGAAACTGGCCAAAGGTAACCAGCCTACATTTGAAACATCCATGCCACTGGATTTACAGTAAAAAAATCCACCCAAAACAAATAGAGTTAAAACCATAGCCGCATCGGAGATATACAACAGTATCTGAAATGATAAAATAAGTATGACAATCCGCATTTAGATGATTTTCATCTTAAATTAACTATTACCTTTCTGCCCAAACGGTCAATCAATAAAGTAGCTATAAAAGTGGCTAAAAAGTTCACAATGCCTACGATAATTGTGCAAACATTGCCATCAATTGTAGAGCCGGCATCTTTGAAAATTTGTACCGTATAGAAGATTACAGCATTAATACCGCTGAACTGTTGGAAGAACATCAAACCCAATGAAATTGCTAATGGCTTTAAATTATTACGCTTCAGCAATTCCATTAATTGATTTTTCGTTGCATGTCGATCGGCGTCAGCTTGGGAACGCAATAAACCTTTAAGCTCAGGTTCGACGTCTGCTTCCTTGCCACGCAACCAGACCAAAGCTTTGCGTGCCCTATCCTCGCGATTACGTGAGACATACCAACGCGGAGTTTCAGGTATCAGAAACATTAATATCAAAAATGGTACCGGCAAAGTTCCACCCAGAAAAGCCAGCAATGACCAGTCCATATAAGTGCCAGCGACAAAACACGTTAAGATGCCTATGTTACCAAACGCAGTAGGCAACAAACCTAGAGTACCGCGGACTTCAGGTTGTATTGTCTCGCCCAAATAAACTGGCAACGAGAGCGATGCAATGCCGACACAAAAACCAGCCAACGCACGTCCAGCCAAAACCATGCCAACATTTACAGCGCAGGCTATTAGGAGCCAAGATATTATGAAGGGTACAGCAGTGGCTAAAATGGTGTTTCTACGTCCTAAGTACTCAATGAAGGGACCTCCCGATACACCACCAGCTAAACCGGCCAAAGGCATAAGACCACCGACCCAGGAAGCCTAGGAAAATAAGAAAAATGTTAAGCAAAGTTCGATAATATGGGAAAGAAATGGTGAGACTAATCGTTGTGATAAATATTGGTAAAAGAAAAAAGCGAATCTCCTTTACATACTTTATGTATAGGACCATCGGGAAATAGTCACACCAAAAACAAACTGTCTCTGTCATGAATGGCATAGCTTCTCAAATTTTGCAAACTTACAGATATTCTATTTTTAGGTTCACTGAAACGATTAAGCTATTTGTAGAAAATACCTGTTCATTAACTAATAATTATGAATTGATGCCAGTGACAGTAATACAATAAGTCTAGAATTTGTAATCGCGGACAATACCGAATTGACTTCCAGGCGAAAGCCCCATTAGAAGTAATGAGTATTTTTCCGGAAGTGAAATATTTAAAATATTTTTGACAAAGGGCTATTGCTTCTTCGTCAATTAACAAGAAATGCAGATTCCACAAACTTTTCAGAACTATTTCCGAATTCATATGTCTGAATATAGTTCCAAATCAGTTGAAATACCTCACTAACCTGTCGACAGGTCCAATCATCCAAACAGTTCAACTTTTAATAGTTTATAATCTATTAAAATCTAATATTTTCTTGGTCTTGTTTAACAAGAGATCAAAATATATATAGAAAGCATGGATGCAAATGTGTTCAACCTTCGAAATATTTAGCTATTTATCGAGCAGAACTAATAAAAAAAAAATAACTTACTATCTCAGACCACAGATTAGAAACTTGTTTTAGTTTTAAGCCGATTTTGACACGTCTCTATTACATATCTTTGATGTGCTAAAAAATAATGCGATTTCATCAATGAATTCTTAAATAGCGTTTATATCGGCAATCTGTTTGAAGCTGTCAGTAGAACATTGCATTTTAAGTTGATATGAAGTTGTTTGCATAATCAGTAGAATAAGAAAAATCTGTTCAGTTTGATTTAACTGCTTCAACATTTTAAACCAAACGAACACATACGTTTTTGAATTCTGAATGGTGACGTAACTATAAGTTAAGTAGAAACAGTCATCAATAGAATTTATTTTTTGAAGTAGTATGAAATACGTGTGTAGAAAATTAGTATTACTGATATTGAAGTCTAAGTTGGGAAATTGGAAAAAAATGGCTGAACATTTTTATAGAAAGTATGCATAAATATACATTTTTGCTTTAATATAGGACTTGAAGTACAAAACTTGTGCGCAGATAGCATAATAAAGTTTGAAGTTGAAATTATAAAATTGTTATTTGAATTCATTGCTGCCTAATTGTAACGAAATCTTTGTGTCGTTAATCAAAATGGGTAAAAAAACAGGGACTGCTATTTTTTTCTAAAATCATTATTTGTGCTACGTTTTTTCTTTAACCACGCTATTGAAAATTTCTCGGCGGCAACACTGAATAGTATAAGTATATTTATTTATGGTAGCAAGAGTTGTTTACCTACAAACTGTTGAATTTAAAATAATTACTACTTTATCACCTATTTGACCATTTTTTAAAAGCTTTTCCATTAAGATTGTTCCGAACATTGCAGAACATTTCAAATTTTGTATACTCTATAAATTATGAACCAATTCCGTTAATTTGGACATTTTTAGATACTTACCGATTGTGGGGTGACTTCAAAAGAAGTTATGTTACGATCGGTCATGGATACTAAGGCAGGTGAAGTGTAAGCCGAAGCGAAACCAACCACTAAAGAACCCAAGGATACGCTAAAAGCTGCCAATACCTGAAATGTGAAAAATGCAACTTAATTAGAAACTACTTAAGTTAATATTAGTTGATGATAATAGCTGTGCTGATCACTTTAGTATAATTTTCAATATTACTTGTGGTTAATTTATTTTATTTATTTTTTATTTATTTTATTAGTCAAAATTGATCAACAAATTGTTTTGACTGTTATTGTAAAGAAATAAGAAAAGTTCTTTGAACTCAGATCATGCCAATACCACAGTTCTGCTTATGGCCTTGCAAACAAAATCTTTCTGATCTTGTAACGAAATTATTGTTAATTTATATTATATTTTTTAATCACATGTTATTTTCACTTTTTTTAACATAATATTAAGTTTGAAACAAATTAATTGGTCAGCCTAGTCAGGCATAACATCAGAAATTTCTTGATTGTAGGATACAATAATTAACCTGTGTTGCAGTGCATTTCGCTTTGGGTTCGTCGTCGGGTATGTGGAAGGACACATGAGTGTCGGCTCTCATTAAAATCTTCATTTTGTTTTAGTTTAATTGATGCACGTATTACAAAAAAAAAGAGGTCACGAAAATTCTGTGCTGTATTTCTGCTGAACTTATTTTTTCGAATTTAATCGTATTGTATATTTGCGTACTAAAATCTTTTAATTTATATTTATTTGTTTGTTACAAATTGAAAGAGATTTCACATTAACAGTAAAACACCGGTTGCAAGGTATAAGCCAATTGATTGCAACCAAATTATTGAACGTTCACACATAAGTGTAAAGAGATTTTTCGAAATATTTGCTTTTGTCCGTTGTAAATTGATGGTTCGAAAGTTAAACAGGAACTAAAATAGCTACAGCAAATCAGTAATTTCTATGCTTTCGTTCGTTATTTTTGAAACGTGGAATGTTTAACGAACAGGTGACATTTAAGCGGCGCATATTTAGTGGTGCTAAATTCAGCTTAACGTTGATAAAGTAAGTGTGGAGCTGGCGGGAAAACGCTAGGAAAGCGAAACTAATAAACAAACGAAGACTCTGATTCAATTAAAATCAATCGTTTCGCTAATTTACTTAATTAATTTAATATTTTGAACTTCTTAATCTACATTTTTCATCTTTTCATTTTTAGAGAATTTCGTAATTACACTGGTATAATTTTTCTTTTCATTAATTGAGGTTTAATGAGTTGTTTTCAATGGGATTATTTTCGAAAACATTACTTTGCCACAATTTTTATTATAGAGCAATGAGCGTTTTGAAGATATAGTCTCTGGGAAATTTGTAATGTCATCAAAACCTAAGATAACATAGTTATTAGAAGGAAAAAAGCTCGACAGTACAGTATGTGGCCGGAGACTGGTGATCTGGTCCGTTAGTGTTAATGCTCTTTTTGCACCTATGTAGATATCAAGATTTGTTTCCAATATTGCTGGTGTTGTGCCAATTTCTTTGTACCAATTATGTTTTCTATCTGTTACGAAATGGCAGAGGTTTTTCTTGTTTTTATTAGTTTTAGGTACGTTGATTAAATACTAGTTGTCGAAATAGCTGGAGCTAGAGAACTCGGAATTATTTTCAGAACTGAAAGTTAGTTGCTGAAAAGTGACGAGTGAGGAATTAAACTTGATATGTTCGGATTCCTAATATACTTTATTTCTACAGGGCTATTAAATGCACTTGTTATGCCATGGGGCATGAATCTGGATTACATTTCTCCCGATAGGGAGAATATCCTAGTTTTATTCGTCCTTTTTATTTCTGAATTTTCCGAACCTAATGTTTAAAGCTGGTGTTAATCGTAATTCAAAGTCAGCTCTCTCTCTCCAGATTAATGAATTTATGGATTAGATTCGTCCGAGTTCTTGTGAAATATCAGTTACATATACGAATTTCCTAAACATGTTGTTACATGTGAAATTAATATAACCGTGCAACAGTGCTGTTCATAGCATGAAAATCTAACAAATGTAGTTTCTTTTTCGAGTATACATCGTGCCTTTACGGAACAAAGCAAATATTTATTAAAAACATGGGTTCCGCATTTTTTTTTTAATATTCTACTGAAATCTTCGTCGATCTATGAAGGCCAGTGTTAGGCATAAAAATCACGTTGCTTTTGGTTGGATTTCGATCCAGAAAACAGCAACAGATGTAATATAAGATAACGTTTTTATTAAAGCTACTGCAGTTAATTGGTCGATTGTCATAACAAACGTGAAGCGGCTGATTCAAAGATGATCAAACTGAATCTTTCTCCCACTTTCCACTTAGGAGCAGAAAAATGCACGTTGCCACCGTATGACTAAGCGCAAATTCTGAAGGATTTTCGATTTCGTTTTTGTTTTAATGCTGTGCTTCGAATGTAGATAACGCAAGTTTAAAGTTCACACTGACACTGAACTGCTTGTATTTAGTAATTCCTATGAAGACTACATTATCATCGTCCTCACCATCAACATCTGCATGAACTGCGAAGGAGGAGTAACTTTTGATATGATTGAATAATAATTCATCACTTGTGATATTTATTAGTTATTACTACTTTATGACTTTGTGTTGACAGGCGCTATAAAATTGTTCTGAAAAGGGAAAAACGTGCGAAAGATATTTTTTTAATTGAATTAGAGCGGCCAATTAAATCTATAGAAATGTTTCATTTAGAGGAGTGTATGCAGATGTGAGAATTCCAATGACGTTTACCAGGGTAGTGGGTGATGTGCTTTAGACATTTTGCTTTAAGAAATTTCTATGCACTTAGTACAATGACATTGTATCCGAGGCACTGTGGAAAGCTCGAACTAGCCGACTGTTGCTTAAGTGAAACGTTTGCAAATCTGTTCCACATCTATTTGAGGATTAAAGAGGGATCGTCAGAGTAAAGAGTAGGCTAACAGGCGACACAATCTGTCGTTATTTGTATGGTTATTGCTATAAAGAATATTAAATAATTATTAATAATTGTTAAGATGTGGGGGATATAGATGCATGCTAAAAAAGTGGAAACAGAGCACCGGTTTCGACGCCATTGTGCACAGCTTAGGGGTTTTGTGGAAAGTATTTGCGATGCATGTGCAAGGGGTAAGACTTTGCTAAATAAATTACACCTTTTGTACCAATTAACGATTGTAAATTAAACTATGATAGGGATGAACCAATATTTTGCAAAAAAAAAAAATAAACGAAAATAGTACAGAAAGTAACATTACCGACAATATTGAAATAAGTATACAAAAAATGTGCACAAGATCGGTTTATGTAAAATAGTTTAAGAACTTCCCTTGCAGCTCTGGAGTAGTAGTACCTCAGAAAAAGTTTCACTCATCTTTTTCTAGAACGAGTGGTTAATGTCAGCATACATTCTTCCTATGCGTCAGCATCAATTATTTTTCTTCAAAGCCTACATATCTAAAAAATTGATATTGCGGAGCTCTGATGAATTATACAGATTCGCTACTTCGCTTCAAATTTTAAAAACCAGCTAATTGGTCATGGATTTTTGTTTGAAATTACTTCACAAAGCAATGATTCCTATGAAGCGAATGAATTCTGCAGAACCATTTATATCATCGGAAATATTTCTATGAAATTAATACAGCCGGAATTAATTCTATAGGAGACATCAAACTTTGCTCCACTCCATTAAAAACTTAAAAACTGCAATTTATCTAGATGAAATTACACATCCTGTTCAGCTGCACCACAAGAAATAAAGTAAGCAAGGAATATGATAGTCATCAATAAAAAAATTTTTTTTGCATCGCTTGAATGAGGTTTAGGAGAGCTTTCCACATTCAATGAGCCTACATTCGGTCTATTTCGTCAATTTGAAAAGGTAATTAAGTTACTTGTTCGATCAAAATTTGACAAAAACATTAGACTGAAACACTGTTGTCGTGACTGATGCTAAAAATTACGCATCAGTAATTCAAAAATTATTCAAAATCGGTTGAATTCATGCAAAGGAATTTCTAAAAAATAATTTTTCATTTCAAACTGAATTCCAACTTTATATATCAATGTATATATATATATATATATCGCTAAATAGCTTAACTGGCCGTGATAAACCCTACATAGTAAAGTGATTTCGATTTGGAAGTATGGTTTTTGCTACATTGACGAAAAACTGCAATTTCCTCCACAACATTTATGAACTTCGACTTCTCTTTGGGTGAATATTTCTTAATAAAGGAACGTAATTTTAATTTAATTTCCAAGTATAATAAATATATAATATCGATTAAAAAAATTTGTTGACATGAGATTCGTAACATGTATTAAAATCTAAAGCACTTAGCATTGCCATGTCATCGATAGACTTAAACAACAATTAAATATTATTGTCAAAATTAGGAGGAGCGTTTTTCGCAGAGCGTGGATCGTTAGCTAGATCGTACTATTTGCATCATCTGCACTATTTTTTGCCTTAATGTGAAGTCACCCGTCTATGCCGATAAATCTGCGTCAATGGCTGCCTTGGGAAACAAAATTACCCGTGTTACTAGTTTACGCAATATACAAAAAAATATAGATTCTTATCACTTTATTTTCCAGTTTAACTAATCTTTTAATAATATGTTAAACACTTTATTCTCAGATGGTGCTTTTATAAATCATCAATGATTCTGATTGGAAAATTAAAAGCTGGGAAATAGAATTTGACCAAAGAGAAAACGTACAAAAGCTTTAATTATTCGAAAACTAAATATTATAAACAAAATATTTCTAAATTGTCTCATTTTATGAAGAATATAAAAACACAGTTCCGAAGCAGCGATCGACCTTCATCAGGCCACGTGGGATGCTAATTACTGTTTGTCTTACAACAACAACTTTGCCAAAGATTATATGTGATAGCTTGCGAAGGAGAAGAATTTGATTCAGTGGCTAATTAGTCGCCAATAAAGCAGGGTCGTGAAAGATTTGTTAGCAAAACCGATGCTCTGAGTAAATAGAAATGCAATTTGTAACTTGAAAAAATTGGGTTAAAGTTGAAATTCTTTAATTTGAAAATCTTTTAATTTCAATTAGTGCTCATTTTGTTTATTGTCCAAACAAGAGAATAAAGAGAATATTTGTTTTCCATATAGCCTATAAACTCGAAAATATGCACTGGAGTTCGGTTATAACGAACTTCCAGTTAGGAGGAACTGCTTCTACCACGAACATTTTTTCGGTTCCAATAATTTTACATAGACTGTTCATAAAAATGTTAATGTTTATAACGTATACTTAGTCAACAGTTTTGTATGTTTATTGTGAAAGAAATTAAAAGAATTTCTAAATTACTGTATTGCTGAATTACTAGGTATAATTCAGTGGAGTATCTAAAGGTATTATTTTGTTATTTGGAAAATACAAATACCTAACTTAAGTTATTTTTTGGCCATAAAATGTCTTAAGTGTTAAGTTATCGTTTACTCTACATTTTTATATATAATATTGTTTTTGTATGTACAATTGATCTTTTAAAGTTTGCGCTTTAGAAATTTGTCGGAATAAATGTCACGTTTTGAATATATGTTATTATTCTGAATATAGTCTGTATGTAAATCTTTGTTTTGCAGTAGAGAGCTTGAAGATGACCACTTTAAAAATATAAAATGAAATAAGTTTTATTTATGGCATCAAGTCGAGTAGAAAATCAAAGGAAGCAGGCAGGAATTTCTTTGTGCGTATTTTATCGCAATAATGGCATCTTCTCTTTGTGTCGAACAATCGTCTAAAGGATGAACGCCTCAAAGACCACCGATATATCAATGACATATTTGCCAAGAAAAACTGACCACAACATTAATTCTGAAACAAACATGGATTCGTTTGCTCACATGCAAATTCGGAAGAACTAGCATGAACTCAATGTGAATGCTTTTGTGATTAAAATTTTACCTGACATATTTTACTTATATGGATTTGTGTAACACGTCGTTAACAATATAACTTCAGATCAGTAAAACGTTTGCAAACGTTTTACTTTTACGTCTACATATTATCTTTTAACGTCTACAATGAAGCATCTTTTCGAAAATTTACCTAATAACAATGAAGAATCGATAACCTCAACTTTGAATGGCTTTGGGAAAAATTCACACAATTAAGCTACATATATTCTAAAATATTTGAAATAGTCTAATTTTACTGTCACGTGCCTGTGTTTTATTCTGGAGTTTTCGAGTTGTAATAATTTATTTACATTACGAGTATATTGTTTTTTAATTGTTCAGTATGCAACCAGGATCATTTAAATTCAAAATTATTTTTGCAAGACCCGCTGTTTCATTTCTTGTTTCAATGCACCTCAATTGGCCAAAAGACTTAAAAACTTCAAATGAATTGGTCGTTCTACGTGGAAGTAAACCCGACCAGGCGGGCGAAATTAGCAATTTATTATTTTCAAAGAATGACTTTTGGATTGGAAAGGCCATTTTCTTATATGATATTCTGTAATAGCAATTTGAATCACATCCTTTATAGGTTAAAGTGTTATGTTTCAAAACAAAGATGTGTAATCATTTGTAGTTTATTTGGTGGTTTATAAACTCACCTGGGTCCATATATAAATTGGGTTTGTTGTCGGTCTGTAAACTTCCAGCTTCGGTTTGCCATCTTCGGTAATTTGTCGAACAAATGGTACAGCATTGCGTAGATTTTCACCTTTTTTACGGCCGCCCATTTCATCCATTTCGTAAAATCGTATGCTGGAAATATGAATCACGTTTACTTTGTTATTTAACTTGTTATTAATGTAATTCATGTTCAGATTTGTACCTTTTCCTTGAATCTGTACTAACGGAACGTTGGTTTTGAAAATGTTGCCTCGACGAAACGTAGTCTTCTTCACTCTCACTTTCCAAGTCTTTAAGGTCAATAACCAAGGGCTTTGTAATATCTTTGGGACGATGTATTAAGCGTTTGTGCTCTACGTCATCATTTTCTTCATCGGTATCAGTACTGGAACCTTGTAAAACTTTCTCTAGTTTGAAACTAACGCGTGGGTCCAAACTCTGATGTTTGCGTCCTTGGAAATCACGTCGATTTTTACGAAACTCCTCTTCGGAGGAAGATTCTTTAAGCAGGTCCTTTAGATAACGCGTTCCTTTGAGGTCCAATGACACGTGCTTCTTAGATTGAAATTGACGACGATTATCGTTGGCCAAAATTGTTCTTAAATCCTTGAGTATACCCTTGTGGTCCACACTATTGGCCTTTTGTTGCTGATAACCCGTACGACGCTCTTCGAAGCTGTCTTCGTCGCTACTTTCGTGACCCCCCCGTTTCTCGAATGCCACCCTGGAACCCTTTAGGGACTGCTTGCTGCGTTGTAGATCCTCGGTGGAGACCACACTGCGTGCATGGTGATCCCTATGTGAGTGCTGGGAAGAAGGTGGCGGAGGTAAGGGTAGAGGAGCAGGTTCTTGTGTATTTTTCGCCTTTGCGCTAAGCGGCAATGGGGGCTCATTTATATCATCTGCTTCGATTATGGGTCCGAACTGTAGAGGGATTTCTGTCTCGAAACGTTGACGCTGTTGTTGCTGCTGCTGTGCAAGATTTTGAGGTGGTGACGTTGGTCTATTTTGTGATGCAAATAGAAATGGGTCCTCGGGTAATATCGTATCTAGACTGGTAGCTGTATTCGAATTCGATAAAGTGACTTCGTCTAGATCTACCCTTTGATATGGTTGATCCTCCTATAATATACGAGACACAATATTGATTAACTGAGAACGTATTCTCCGTTGGATTTATAACTTGTTTAATCTACTACTGTCCGTCATTTAGTGTTTTTGTATTCCTACAATTTCTGCATATTTATTGAATTAATTGAATCTGCGATAGTGGGTTGATAAGACAGAGAGAGGAAGATCTATAGCAATACAACATGTTCGGAGGCGTCGCCTTTGGGGTTCGGTATGAAGTGTGGCAAACTTAATCTGAGTTTAAGTATTTCCTCCTTTTATTTTTTTGGTTGTATTTATGTCAAAAGTGGTTCTTGCTTCTTCTATAAATAATGTTTGTACGTGTAATTATTCTTTTTATGGTATTGATTTTTCTGCATTGAAGATTTTATTTTGAGTATCTTTATCATTTTTTTTGTTTAAATATAAGGCGTTGGGTCAAAAATCTCTAAAGACAATGACTGTTAATTTCTGAAGAAATTCATTCATTTTGTTTACTTTGTGTAATTTTGGAAAAGGAAGCAAGCAAAAACGGTGATTATTAGTCAGTCAGAAACAAGTGATTACCAGTTTAAGAACCAAGCAATAGATTATTGACAAACTTTAGTATTATAAACATTCATAGAATCAAGTAATGACATTTAAAATATTTTAATGAAATCAGAGTCAGAATCTTTTAGGGAATAATTTCAAATTTGTAGTCGTAGTTGTGGAAAGAATTCTTTACTGTTCTAAAAAACTGATTATATATTTTGGATACTGGTGATATATGCTGTACATACTATTTTGGATACTGGTAATATATGCTTTATATACTAAATATTTTCAAAAACAGTATTGGACGGATTATGTGAACAAATGCCCATCAATAAATCTGTTTCGTAACTTTACGAATCGTAACCTAACTAATTTTGACAAATTTAGTGCAATTTTTATAAAGCCAGAAAAATTCCATTTTTTGATTGCATGTTTTATTGGAAGTAATATATATATATATTTTTACAAACTTCAAAGTTTGCGATTCGAAGTTTGGTGCTAGTAATCCGCTAAAAATGGTTTCATAGTTTATAAACGGCATGCTGGATTCTTTACTAACTCCATTGTTGACATGATTAATATGATACGATAAGCTTTTATTGGTTGACTACATTTTACATTACATTTGAACATTTTATGTGTTTACAATTACAATTAAAAAGTTATTTCCCGATATTGTATTAGATTAAAAAACGTCAGAAGTGATTCTAATATTGGCAAAAGCTGGCTTTATTTCGGATTGTTTATCAAATTTTGCATACAATTCTTAACGGTTTTACTAGATTTGTTATTGTTTTCCCGGAAAATTTTAACGTTTATTTTTCTTTTTTTAAGAAAATCCTAAATTTTTTCATAAATGGTCATTGATAACTGATTTCCATTTTAATCCAAAAAAACGGCAATATGTTATTGTAGAATCAATTCCAAAAATGTTATTGGTTAGCTATTGAGGATACTGCTTTCGTATAAACAATAATTTATTCTTAACGATCGGAAATCTGCGCATAAAATGGATATATCGATTAAGATAAATGGCTAAAAACAGAATAATAACCCATTAAGATCAGATCTTATTCCTGGCATGGAATCTGGCAGTAAAAATGTTTTTTTCTTCGTATACATAATTACAATATAATTTAATTTTTATTCTTCAAACTTATACCGATTAACAGCATACATATATTAGACAGTCCGACGCAAATTTCCGGCGTTTTTTTTTTTTTTTTTTTTTTTTTTTTTTGTGAGTCTATTAGCAATTTTATGAAGGATCGTTTACTATTCCATAAAACTTTAATGTTGGGGTCGGGATGATTGAGTCAGATATGTATTTGATGTTTGACATATCGTAAAATAAGATCACTCTGCAGTGAGATTATGCAAGTTGTAAAAGCCTCTGGAAATAAAACATTCGTATAAGGACTAACATGACGCTAATTCTTTCCAACACTTCAATGTATTGGAAATGCATTCATCGGCTTTCAATACAACCATTCATGACGTTTTGTTTCAGGAGGTAACTAATTCATAACTCAATTGAAACGAAGGGTCTATGACAAACTTATTCTCTTAAGTTTCCTCTTTTTAGAGGATGAACACAATGAACCAAACGGTCAATTTAAATTATCTATCCTATATATCGATATTTAAATATTTAAACGTTGTATGAAAGATTGGTATTGTTGTGGTAAGTTTCTTTCATCAACTTTATGACACCGGTCCGAAATTGTGTGGAAGTATCTAATATGAATTAGTTTTTACTATATAACTCGAAATTACTTTTGGAAAACCATCTTTATGTTTGATTAGATTCCGGGTCGATCCTGCCACCTTCGGATTGCCAATATATAAGAAAACTGGCTACATTTGGTAAATAATGCGTCGTTATAGGCCGCTTTTGAAGTAAATTATATGGTCAATTATTGTACGTATTACGTATTAAAGGATGAACATTATTTTCATGAGCAAACGAAAAATCTTGGAGGGATAATGTAAGAATATGGTATCAAAACTGTGCTGCAATGTTATTGCAAAAAACTCTTCTAATCTATGTGTATTAGTTGAATTTTTTGAATTTGTACTTTGATTTGTCGAAAAAGGAACGAATGTTATTCTATCACGATTAATATCGAGAAAAGAACAAATGAAAATGGATTTGAAATAGATAAATTGTGGATTATCATCATACATTGTTAATTTTGCTCAATTTCAATTCTTACACATATCACATATCTATTATTTTCCTAATATAAAATGACAAACCTCAATTTCAATTGTTCTTTCCTTGCTGTTAATTATATGTAAGTTCCCAATTGCAATAATTCTTTGTTAAAACCAAAACTCGATCTCAGATTTTATTGATTTTGTATCGATATTCTTCGGAAAGCTATCCATTCCGATTGCATAAGGTGTACCTATATTATACGCACAGCAATCCTCCTTTTTTATTATTATTATTAATTGCTAATTTTGAAAGGTAGACTAGATTTATTTTTGCGATTGAATAAAACAATTTCTGACAATAATTAATAATTATAATTAATAATGCTGAATCTAAATTCCTCAGAATAGATATTTTAAAATCTTGGTAGAGAACTATGAAGAATGAGGACGTTTAAAAATATGCTAAGAAAGATTGTTCGCATTTTATTATACTCGTTTAAATGCATTCTCAAAAGAGTTAACTTTTTGTTGTAAGCGCTAAGAAACTGAAGGGTTCTTGCTGTACTGGAAAACTGAACGTTAGTTAAAGTTTTGCGGGATTCGTCATAATTGTAATGTCTTTCATTGGCAATAATTAACCATTTTTTTAAATTAAAGTCATTATTGTGATTGCTCCTTCCTATTCGTTTTGCACTGATTATCAAATTTATAACTGTTGAAATAATTAACATACTTTTAAATTGTCATATGTCTTACCCGTGATAACCGGTCCTTTATTTTGCCCATGGCATTGCCCAAGGGCTGGTGCCCGCTGCCACGATTATCTCGGCCGCTCATCTTTTGTAGTTTAGGCCTGTTAGGTCGTTGCTGTAGTTCTGGTTCTGGTTAAACTTGAACTTCACTTGGTTGAGATTTGATTTAATTTGTTTTTACTTATTTTGCAATGTTTTGTTTATTCACGTTAGACAATGAAACACAACCACTGAATAGATGAACCGTGCGCATAAAGTCTCTTAATAAAACACGAAAGGTTCTTGTCAATGCTAGAAACGAGATAGAAGAATAAAAGAGAACGAAATTTAGTACAGTGTTGAGAGAGAGAAGAGTAATATGGTTTGTAAGAGATTTGTGATTTGTATTGAATTCAAATATTTGAATTAATATTTAACGGTTAAAATTGTATTTAGAATCTCATTTATGTTTTTTTTTATAAAGTATTTGTATTTGTTTTCATATTATAAACTTTCGTTTTATCTTTACTATATTTCCCCAATTTTTTGTGGGCTTTTGTGAAATGATTTCGCTTATATAGGCATTTTTTTTTTAATGTTGTGTACATTTGTTCTGAACAGAAAACACTGCAGAGTTGTTGTTTTGGTTCATCATCGAGTCATTTATACGATATGTAAGCGTTTACGTAGTATTCATTTGACTTTTTGTATTTATTTTGGCATTTAATACTGAATAATACTTTTCGATTTTTTGTTTAGTTTTGCAAAATACAGTGGGCGTCAAAAAATGTGCAGTTAATGGACTTATCCGAATACAGTCACATACAAACGTAAATATTACGGTTTTAGAAAAAAATATGAGTCTAGAAAATGACGACATTCACAAAATCGTGTTTTTTTTTTTTGCACTCGTAACGCGGGGGCTGTGATGAATGCGAAGATGGAGACAGTCAATGTTAATTTGTAATTACTTTTACTCTATTTTAGAATATTTCTAATAAAAGTAAATGTGATTTTCATACAGAAAAACTTATGTCTTGACATATACATATCAATTACAGTAGCGCGCGACAAAAGTTTTTAAAAATTTCGCATAATTCACTCCTAGATCTGAGAACCTTTATAGACTGTTGCAATTGCAATTCCTTTATATTATATAGTAAAAGGAATTTTTTTCTCGACACATTGGCGCTGTTGTTGCTGCTTCTGTGGAAGTGTTGAAATTGGTGGCGTTGATCCATATTGTGACGAAAATAAATTCCTGACATTTAAATTACACTGAGAAACGAATAATGATGTCGCTTAAAGTAAGAAAATGAAAAAAGTATAGTAATAAGATAATGTGTATTTGCTTGTATTGCTCTAGAGGTGACAGTTATCGAGGTATTGAAGTTACCAAATATGGAAAATTTTTGAAAAAATAGTTATTTTTGTGATTCGCTCCGAGCCGACGCGATTTAATTACCTTTTTTCTGCTAAAAAGTGCAGTATTTTTCGCCTTTTGCCAGAAAGGATTTTTTTTTTTTTTTGGTTTCTGGGGAAAAAGTTACCCAATACGGCAGCTCTTTTTGGAAGGTGATAAGGAAAAATGTTGCATATTCTATCCCGTACTAAACCAAGGAATAAAAATGATGCCCTAACATAGTGAGATGTTTTTTTAGCTGACAAGTGCTTTTAAAAGCTGCATAAAAAAAAATCTAATCGTTCACTTCGCATTCTCCAAAGATTGAAAAAAGGTTAAGATAAGTGATGAAACAGGGCTGTGTAGTCTAAATAAAATTAGGAAACTTCAGGAATGCAAGAAAACAACTGTGGAAATACCGAGAAGATTCTGCCAAAATCAAAGCTTATGACGCACAAAAAAATGTGGAAAAAACACTTACACTTACAAGGTTATCCATTTAGAGGTTTCAAAACCGCCGGTCTGACAAGGGTTTCAGCTGTCAGCTGTTAAATACCTGTCATCTGAAGTGTTACTTATTTAGTAAAAGATTTGTCATTTACGAATATGGATTATTTAACCACCGAAAAAATATTAAAAACTTACTATAGAAGTTATGATTTAAACGTGGGCATTTTTTGCAATACGGGGTGATTGTGATCGTCATAATCAACCTACTGTGCAAGGAATTAGCAGGATTATAAAGAAATTGAAGAAACTGGGAGCGTCATAGATGTGGTCAAGTCTATGCATCATCGCAATGTACGCACTGCCGACATTATCGCTTCTGTTAGGGAAGTGTGGCGGATAATCCGAATTTCAATTCAAAGCACTATGGCCGTATGATAACCGACTTTTTTGGCTTGCAATTGAAGATTATGAACTGGACAATATGTGGTTTCAACAAGACGGTGTCATGAGCTACACAACATGACCGATTTTGGCTTTGTTGCGTGAGAAGTTTCCAGAAAGCGTAATTTCGTGTTTTGGCGACGTCAATTGGCCAGCAAGATCATGCAATTTGACGCCATTAGACTTTTTTGTGGTGCTACGTCAAAGACCGTGTTTAAGCGGAAAATCCTTAAACGTTGGAGCATTTGAAAACCAACATTCGTCAAGTTATCGCCGAGATACCGCCCGAAATGTAGGAAAGTGGTTGAAAACTACCTTAAAAGGATACACTGTTGCAACCAATCCAGAGGCGGTCAGTTAAATGACATTTTATTTCGTACATAATTCCAAGGTCCAAGCATTATAATGAAATAAAAGTTTCATTGATATTATAGCTTTATATGTGTTTTATTTAATTTTAATTTTGAAACTGAAAAAGAGATAACCCGGTATAAGTTACTGATTTTGGTGCTGGGAGATAACATAAATGAGAAAATCATGCCAAAGAAAAAATATTGCAGTAAATTTAGTTCATATTGCGTCATAAATCTTCAAGATTACTATAGATGAAACATATTTTATTTTTTAATTATACAATCTGAGAGTCGTAAAGGATAACTCTAATATGAACTGAACCGTAATTTTACACGACTTACGCGCATGGTTTAGTTCACCTTTCGGTTCACAGGCAGAAAAAATATAATAATTCGGTTTGATTTATACCCAATTTAATTCGGAATTGGTCCTAACTTTCTTATCTATCATGGAAAGGAATATTACTTGGCAAAATTGCTTTTTTGGGTATTATTTTGCTACTTAATTATGCATGTGCTAAGTTTTAAACTTTGTCACATGAAATTCTGTAAATAAATAAGGTATTTGTAGTATAAGTACTTAGTCTCGAATTGAGAAAATAAATATACAAATTACGAAATTCATTTAATTTTCGATGTACGATGTACATAAGTAGATCAGGATATTTGTAAGATATTTTTAAGATATTTTGGCTAATTCAGATTTCCGCTCAAAATTTAAATTATTCCACCAAGATTGCAGTACACTTACAACAGCGATGGTGAATCGATCCATATACATAACTATGAATTTAGAATCGTTGAGGGAAGAGCAAGATTATACATTGTGGATAAAAAAGCGCGGATAACTGCACACAATTTCAATGTCAGATAAATCATACAGATTCTGACAGTCTACATTGATTGTCATTAAGTCGATATTCGACTTCGATGTGTCTGAAGAACACTCCGATTAGTCAAATAATCGACAAGTCTGGTAAATGCTTCTCAAACTGTGATGTTCGTGATCCTCGTTGAACTGTGAGTTCCGTTAAATGGGAAGCTCTCCCATATCTCCTTGGACTGCAAGGGATTTTGTTAAGTCATAACTATAATTATCATTGAAGCTGTTTACAATTTCTGTGTTTTCTCCATTATTTTTTAACCCATATCAGATTATGACCCACATCATGGATTATACATTTCTTCGTGCGCAATTGCTCGAAGGAACTGCTCATTGGTCGGCACAACTGCTTGTATGGTTGCGTTTAAATTCATTATCTTAAAACGTTGATGTTGCCGAAGGTGGTACAGATACCACAAAGACTTCTAAATTCACCTATTGCTACAGAATTGGTTTCCTGCTTTAAAATCAAATGTTGCCGTGTAGTTTCCATCCGCTTTTAGCAAAAAAAAAAAAAAAAACGATAATTTATCTTCTTTCATTAGCTGCTAAAACAAACTTATTTATAAGGCTGTTAAAAATGTTCCAGAATTGGTATTCGGTTAACAAAGCTCTTTCCAAACATTTTGTTGGTTGTTTTGACGATTGTTTTAGCACCATATTCGCTTAAGGACACGGTTGTTATAATGTGGATCACTTGTGTACATTGCTTTCGATTTTTTCATAATTTTCAACATCAAAGTGCAACTCCTCGAACATTTTCTAGTCCACTGTATTTGCAATTTGTAAAATTAATTTATGTTCTTCTACATTTATTTTGGACGATGTCAGTATGTTCGGGTGCAGAGTTTTTGGTGTTTTTTGTGTTGTTGCACTCACGAAACCCGCTAAAAATGTCACAGGCGATTGAGTCAAATGATTTTGCCACTTTCTCATTCTATTTTTACATTTACAAAATTCACGGTCCTGTCACACGATTTAGTCGAGCTCTTTCGTTTTCTTCGCCATCACGTTTAAAGTCGTTGCAATTGAGTTGGTTACCTCTGTTTGTTCAGAGAATATTTCTGAAATTTCTATTCGAATTGACATTACGCCCTTGGCAGATTTCGCGCTGTTTCGAATACGAATATCTTACGTTTTTGTTTCGGTTGAGTTTGTTGTGTTGTGTTTTGTTTTATTTTACGTTACGTAAATTTGCAAAATATATATATTCATACACATTTTATTTGTTTTATAACTTTACATTTTTATTGATCTTTTATTTATTAATTTGTCATTTGAATGCGGTTGAAATCAGTGAGGTAGGGGTTGGTATGGGTAAGACGCAAAACCTTTAACGAAAATGCTTGGTTTAAGAATGCTAAACTTGGTTTCCATTCAAATTAACATTTTATTAACATTTCATTTCGATTTCGATTGCATCAGTCAACAGCCAGCCAATCAACCATGCCCAACTCAAAGTACCTTCGCATTGCACCACTGCATTTAGGTATTCCGGCAAGACTACGGAACTGGAAATATTTCAAATAATTCACGTTTCATTTAAACTCACAGTCAGCCGACTTTTCTGTTTCTGTCTCTTTTTTATTGCCATTTCTTACTGCACTTGATTATTGCACCGAAACTGAGCTCGGCCAGACTTCAAAATTCATTACATATAAATATTACTTTTATTTCTACTTGTAATGTTTGCTGTTACAGTTTTCAGGTTTAATCATTCGGTTTAACCGCAAATCATATTTCACTTAGGTAAAACGATCATCGTCGCCAGTAAAGAGTTTTAATATGAGCACAAATTACGATCTTTCGATTTGGGGTTTCGCTTAAAATATTTTTTAGTTTTTGAACTACTTTGATTTTGATTTGTCAGTGCATTTTCCGTGTATCTGTTTCGGTGTCTACGGGGGCCTTTACCTTTTGTTTATTGATTATATCCACAGTGGAACTAAAGCAAGAGATGTGAATGTCAGTTGTTTATATAGTAAGCGGTTGGCCAACGTCGTCCGTCCCCCCTAAAACGGTAGAACCCGATTTCTCATAACAAATACACATAAGTGTACGCTCGCTTCTTACACTATTACATTTGTCGGTTTTCGTTTGTGGCTAGTGTAAGTATTAGTTATTGAGGCTCTCTTTAGGTTACCGCAAAATGCATTTGATGCTTTAGAGTTGCCATGCCACAGATGGCTTCGAGTTGAGTGTGAACACTGGTTCTTACCGTTTTCTACATATTTGCGGTTTTATAAAAAAAAATATCAAATAGATTAAAGTAAGCAATTAATATCAAGCAAGGGGGATTTTAAACGTGGCCGTACAACATATATTAACGAGATACGTTTATGTTGCGCAGATAAGACCACTGCACATAATTTTGAATCGGACCCAGCCACTTTTTTGCATGTGAGCCATATCTTGAACGACAATACTAATACAAAAATACAACAACGAACCAAATTAAATGCGACATACTTGCAAAACATTGCACACTGCTAATCCCAATATTCGCCACAACTACTCTGCCGTGTGTATAGCAGCGGGGTTGTAATAAGTGGCAACTAATCGCAATTTGATGCATTTTCCTTTGTATCTGGTTGGAAAGTCGAAAAAAATCAGTTTTTAATGAATTATGACATAGGAACTATGACGTGTGACCAAAATATCTGTGTATCAGAACATTACACATTACAATGATACTCGCATCATCAAAAATAGAAATAAACCTCATGGAGGTGGATATCCAGAAATAGCAACATCGTCAGAAATGGTTAGTAGATTGAAGTCAAAAACTCTACGTAATCCACGACAAAGCGCAGTTCACTTAGCGAACAATTTCAATGTGTCTGCTCGTAGCATGGAGCGTATATTAAAAAATGAACTATGAAATTAGCACAAAAAAATTGCAATATTTAAAACCTGCATAAAAGGCAGTTCGCCTAGCATTACCAAATGCGTTAAAACATTTGCATGTTGACTTGAAAATTTGTTCTTTTTTGATGAAAAAATTTACGGATAAGCAATATGTACATAATATGTGCAAATCAAAATGTAGGTCAGCGGATTGTTGCTCAGCCAACTAACAAATATGATACGATCAACGTCTTGCTCTTCACCGAGAATAAAATACCATCAGACCATATTAATACATCGAGCACCGACCACTGTATTTTCGGATATATTCCCTTAATTGAGTATAAATATGAGATGTTAATGTAATACAAAAGATTATAATAAGATAAGATTCATTTCATTTTTTTATTTAATGAAATTTCAAGAAAAAACAGTGTTTTACACCGAATTAAATGAATTCATCCACCACTACAAAATTGCAGTTGTCAACGTTTACGCAGTTCGAAGAGAGTGGACAGTTTGTTCGTTAAAACAAATAACTTTGTTTTATCTGTGACCAGATTTCTATCACTGCCTTACTGAGAGTCCTGTCCCAAACCCTTTACACCTGATCTTTTGGTAGAATTTTCGGGCTTCACACTTCTATTCCTGTATATTTCTATATCTTCAGTCTTTCGCGCTTTCCACAACCGTTTCTTCCGCCGTAGCTACATATAATTTTGTTAGTTATAGTTTATTATACTGATACACATATATGCTGATATTATCATGACCTATTTGATACAGCCTTGTCCACGCCCCTTAGGGTACCGCAAACACAAATTAACAGAGAATTTCAAAAAGCTATAAATTAGCATAGTTTACTCTATTTTGATTCAGATTATTTTTTGCTTTGGTTTTTGTTCACTTCAATTGATCAAGTTCGCGCATGCATCACGAAGGAGAATTACAGGCAGGCCGTATTTGTCTCTGGAGTGAACTTTGTTAAGTCTGAACGCTAACTCAAGAGCACAAACTTGTATACTTACGTTCTGTTTTACAACATGGAACTCTGATTGTTTAAGTTTTTATAATGCCAGATGCAATTCGAATGTTGTTATATCGAAAGTATAGAAAAACAACTTCAACCATTTTTTAAATTCATTTTGATTCTTAGAACTTATTTCTTTGAACACATAGAGTTTGTCATGTTTGACTGAATTAGGTGCAAGCTAAAAATATATGGATTTAATGGATCGTTTGTATGGGGTGTGCCAAAAAGAGGGTGGTCAATAGGTCAACTTCCGTTAAGTTTTATAGAGAATCAAAAATCAATACAAGTGTCAAAAATTTGAGATACTGCAAATAACTGATGTGAAATTAAAAAAAAAAAAAAATTGGGTGTCAGTAAATCTGGCGACCTAAAAGGAGATGCCGCGAGAGGTGTGGTAACGCGCTGCATTTTCATTGTGAAACCCTACTTCAGCAAACGTTCAACGCTCAACGCATACAAAATTACAAAAAATTTCAATGAAATAAGAAACATAAATGTACGAATATAAAGGTTAAAGTTGTCATTCGTGTCATTACAAACCAATGTAGTAGACTAAAATCTAGATTGATGTAGTCTATGAATGAGAAGTTACAGCAAACAAATTGAGTTTCGGCAGATCGGTCAGTTGTTATGGGAGTATCAGAGAGAATGGATCGATATAAACCGGTTGTGCCAAGCTGTAGGAAGTTTTTCAAAAATTTGCGCATTTATCGCGTCTACCATGGCTTAAAAAGACACGAACCGAATTTTGTCAAAAAATACTTAATACTTTAAATGCTTCGCTCTAGCTGTTACATTTTTGTCCTGTCAAATGATAAATGATGATAATGATAAATGAAAAGTCGAATGAATATTGACTATTCAAATTTTTCATTTAGATTTTTTTAGGGTTCCTGCTATTGGATCTGTCAATTACTGCGATTCCGAAAGTATTAAGTTTGTCATTTCTTTTGAACCAACTATCAGAAACCATAAAGTTTATTTCTATATTCTTAAAATTTGGTCCGAGTGACTGTTGAAAACACGATAGAATCTGAACAGCGTGAACTAAGTTGCTGAAAGAATTTATTTCATAGTTAGGGACACTCCAAGTCAATATTTTACATTTCTAGTTGACAAACATTTTAAGGAATGTCGCAATTGTGGGTTTGGTTATTGAAAAACGTTGACTCTGACTCCAGAAAAACGGATCGCAAAGTGGGCAAATCTGATACAATAGGAGAAAACATGCTAACAGATGGACCAAAGCCATCTGGTGAAAATTGGGCTTTTTCGGTATTTTCTAAACCTTTTGCCGTTTATTCGCTGTTTAAAGCAATTTATGGTGATACGAAAAAAATCGGAATTAATGCATAATTCCATCGCCCGGTTCTTATTGTACGTATGCTTGTTGAAAATACTTAAAAATACGATAGTTCAGTGGAAGTCGCTATATCTATCATGCATGAACAAATGACATTTCTGAATGACACTGTTTTAAAATACTGGAGCTACATTAAAGTTGTTTGTAGTACCTTATTTGTTTTAGAACGCTCAATTCGGACCTTGTATATATATTATATACTATGTAATCATCACAACCGTATACATTTTTAAAGACTATGGCAACTCTGTTTTGTGCATTCTGCACTTTTTACATTTGAAGACACAAATGTGAGTAAATCTTACATTAAAGCAAGAGAGTTTTCTCCTCTCAAAATAAAAGAGATTGAGAATTTTACTTGTAAAAGTGATCCACTTGCTCGGTTTACCACTGCTCAAAGTGAAATGTTGAGAATGGGGCAAAATAAAAGAAGGGCAACAGGGCAAGGAAATGCCAAATAAAATTGAATGAATTTAGCTGGTTTGAATGAGCGAACGGCTGACGACGACAATATACTAAAACATAGATAGTACTGACTTGTCGCCGTTGTCGTATAGATATTTCATTTGTGGATGTTTAACAATCCCAAGGGCAAAAAAACAAATAAATTTGTTGGATGTGAACAACAAAACAATGAAATAAAATGCAAATATCTTTTTGGTATGGAAAATCACATGCTACAAATCTTTGATGATCACATTTATAGATCAGCATAGCAAATAGAAATAATAATACTAGATAATAAATGACAATTAATGATGGCGGTGGCGTCTGGTTTTGACGTTCAATGTACTTGGGGGGCTGGTCTTAGAAAGGCTTGGTCATACAATAGACGCGGCGTTTGATGTGAGGTTTTTGTTTTGTTTGAAAAATAATAATTTTCCTTTCATTGAACTTCGAATGTAGACATTTATAAGTATAGGCATTTGTGTATGTGATATTAACAAATCTCAAATGTTTACTTTCTCATCATGAAATCCATTTAGCTTATTTAATATTGCAGTCGCCGCCGCACTTGCTCGTATATGAAACAGATGTTTGTTGTTACAGTGTGAGGCGAAAAAAAGGTCATGTGATGGTAAATATGTGCAGTTTTTATAAACGAATTACTAGCATTCGCGAAAATGTTGTAACATTAATATTAACAATTACTATCGACCAGCCAAAGCCCATCGAAAAATTGTTAGCTACTTTCATATTCAACTTTAAGTTTTGCTGCTAAATTCTTCTCCATATGATTTCATTCTTGTCTTAGCATTCCGAATACTTTTGTATGAAATAGCACGCAATGATCTTTATCAAAGAAAAAAGGAAAACAATTAACCAAATTATCCAAAGCAGCCTGTGTTGGATAACGTAAGTGATTATCGGGCATTTGATCGGCGGCAACCTTGTTTTGCTGAAAGCACTTCATATAAAATCGGTGTTCAGAACAGCTTCATTTCATGGGAACAAAAGAGGGAAGAGAGGGAAAAGGCTCCTCTCTGTAAACGTCGGAAAGTGCTGCGATTGCGGAAAGAGCTTTTTTTACAAATTATTTGATATCAATATTTCGGCTGCAGAAAAAAAGTGTCAAAATTATTTTTTGAAGGAGCTACGGAGTATCAGATATTCTTCTTTTGATAAACATAAAGAATCAAAGCTAGATCTCTTCATTGCTACACTTTATATTTATTCTAGAGTCTGATGGAGAATTCTTTAGAGCTTTTTGGGACATGCCACTCACATTGCTGCGGTTATACTGTTTTTCTCATTTTTGTTATATTTTATTGTTGAAAATTCTTTTTGAGATTCCTTTATGTCAGTGGCTTCCGTAAATTTCCTTTCCTTTTTGGTAAATTCCAAGCATCCATCTTTTGAGACATCTGGCCTTGTTCTGTAGTGGTTCAAAGAACTATAGGTAGGTTCCTCTCCCTGAAAATCATCCTAAGTCAGTACATTGTTTTCAATCCAAGTTCTATACCTGTAATTAATCTAGCTGTGAAACGGTGATATGCAATCCTTTTTTCTTTTATATTTCTATAAAATCATTTTAATGTAATTTCATATGAATATTCTTAGAATTTAATTCGTTAACACTTTTGTAAAGTGTTACAGATTTCTCATTACTATCACTCTTTAAAATAATTCAAATAATTGGTAATGTCATTTCTGGTAAATCGTGTTTGACGTTTTGTGCAGAACGAAATCGTTTGAAAATCTATTAATAATGGGCATGATGCCAATCTGTGAAAATTTTGACTGAAAATGAATTTCTCTTTTTTAGGGAAATTCAACATTTTATTACCTGTTGTGATTTCGATTGGTCTGAAATAGCTTTTTTCTTAACTTCACTGAAATCTTCGGAGCTGCGGAGGATAATAATTGAATTTATGAGTATAAATAATTTTTACCGAAGAGGACTGTGGAAGCAGCTAAGAATTATAGTGTGAATATGTGGTCAGTTATTAATTTATCAGGCCTGAAGCTACTCTGATAAAGTTAAATCCGTTCGGATAGAACAATAATAGTGACCTGCACTTTGAAAATAAATACAGAAAAGACGTAAGCCTACAATTTACCATTTTGAAAACTTATATCTTTGAAGTCTCCAGATTTTTCCATTAAAAAAAGCTATGCATTTTGTGTGGTTTTTTAGGGATAACATTTAAGATCAATATCTGCTCTTTTTGCCATTAATTTTAATTCGCCTCAAAAAACAGGAGTACAAATAAGTTACCGACGTTTTTTTTGCCAAAAGTTATTTATTGTGGAAGCAATATCTTATCCAATATTGAAAAGATTGTTCTCTGATGGTCATTATTTTTGTCTATCTTTCTAACAGCATGCGAATACCGCATCCGTAGAAAGCTTCATATTTAGGAGCTATTTAAGGATCGACCTAAGTTTTGATTTCTTTATATGTTGAGAATGGGTGATGAAAGGAAGGAGCAATGTGTGGTGAATGCGGCGAGTGTGTTGGGACTTCACAATAGAGGACTTCTAAGCCGCAGCATGTGAGCGAGCATAACCAAACAATAGATTACTGTATTCTCATTGACAATAAGGAAAGTATCAAGATCGTAATATATGTATATCATGTTGCTCTGTAAGACGATAGCAGTTAGCTATGCAAATTGGCGAAGATACTTCTACTTTAACCATATTTAAGATACGAGTATACAATGGTGAAACTAGCAAGTGTAGGAATAGCTTAGACACAGTTTTATTTGGACGACCGAATCATTTTTCATTTAGGATCATCTCCCTATATGCCACATGATTAAGCGGTGAGACCAAACTTAATTTTAGGTTCAATAATAAAACTAATTTCACATACATTTAAATCAATTTTTCAAAATCAATCAAGGCGCAAAAAATGCCAAAATAAAATTTTATTTTTATGTGTATAAACTATAGAAAAATTTAATAATTTTGTCAAGATAGTCTTTCCAAGAAGTGGTATAGAATAAATGCAATAACAAAAGAGACTGAATATCCATTTTGTACCAATATTGACGTGACATACTTTTTTAGAGCATATTTTTTTTGGGGAATTTGCGTTCTTTCCTAAGATTTAGTTTGTATTTTTTTGGTTTTCACGGACGGAAAAAGTAGTTTAGTGCGATCAAAAAACGGTTCGATTTATATCAGATTTACATCGCCACTTGTAAAATAATGGCAGAGGTTTAGTCTAGGCAATGACATATTTTATTTTATGGGTGTTTTCAAATTCTCTTCATTAAACAAGCCTTCTTCCGATGTAGTGCAATTTTATACTTTATATTTTGAATTTTTTATTACCCCTGGGCCTGTAACCTAATTTTTTGTATGTGCTTTTTAACATATTATTTTGATTCCGGTGTGAGTTGGTACTTCTAAAAATAACCCCCAATATGTAATTTATGAAAGTATTTATTCCTGTTTGTGTATTGTTTGTGGTCATCCCACGTTCATACGAATACGAATGTATATTATTTATTCGAGTATTCTCTGTCATATGGTGGGTAGCGGCCCCGCAATGTACTGCACAGCTCAAACAAAGACCGCAAAAATCTTTTTCGCATATGCTACGAAATATTGCATCAGATGTTTGATTTTAAGAACGGATATTCATATTTTGGACATTTTTATGTGCATTCGTGGAGCGGCAACTGACTGTTTTGAGTTGGCAAATCCCAACACAACGTCGTTTTCACACGCAACGTACATATTCCTTTCCACTTGCAATAATGACAACAAACTCGTCAAATTCATTAACATTGTTGAATAAATTTTTAAACATTCATGTTATTTTTCATTAATTAGCATTTGTTTAGCTCCGTACAAATGATCCGAATGCTTCTGTTTATTTATTAACGTCATTAGTGTGAATTACCGCTTTTTTACTGGGCGCCATTTTTGCTGAAGCATTTTAGCCTTCCAGCGGAAACCTGCTTCTACAAGTAGTCACGCCGTCTTCCCCGCCCCTCCAGTTAGTGTGTGAAAAGTTACACGTTAATGTCAGGATTGCATTTTCTTACTCATTCC
>JAHXMU010000057.1:2653405-2668739 GCA_019455685.1 Philornis downsi | reverse complement strand
TCACCATTATACATACACACTCATAGAAGAGACGAGACGAGCCTCCAAAGCGGTTGCTATTTTTACACTCTGAAATAGCAACGGCACCAATCACATTAATGCCTCAGCGGCAGCGGCAGTGCAACAGTAATCAGCCGCTGTTTGTACTCGTACTTGGCAATTGTAAGCGTACGAATAAACGTTTTTCTGTTCACATTTCTACGCGTCAGACAGAGGGGTCTAAATACAGATACGGACTGTATACAAGATAGAGTGCAAACAAAATTGCAAAAAACTATCATAAGTTGCATGACAAGCTTCAAGTTCGTAATTGTCCGCATGTTCCCTGCATTGAGAGCGTGAGGTATGTACATATATATCGACATATATGTATATAAGCAAGTACTTTTAAATATATGTATGTATATAAAATTATTGTTATTACTTGCGAGCGTTTGTTAATTTGAACTTTGAGATAGACAGACATGTTAGTAGGAATTCTGCTGAAACTATATTTTTGTAATGAATTAGGGATTGTCGAAAACGTAAAAAAACTAGTAGAGGGAGGGGAGATAGAAGACCCTGCCAAAAATGGGTTTTCCCATACATAATCTATCGGATTTGTCCATTATTCCATCATGTCCATTGAAAAGTTTGTGAATTTTTTCGGTATTTATTAATTACAACAATTAGTGAATTAATGGGTAAAATATTAGCATAATATCAATACCAAACACTAAATTGTCTCAATTTTGACATTTGCGACTCTTAACATCTTGGACAATGTACCGACTATGTACCAGATAAGTGGACTAAAAAAACTCCCTCTTCTCATACATACTAACTATATCGACTTTGCCGGCATTTCCAGTAAAAATTTGTACTTTATATTGTGTTTCAATAAGAACATCCACAATTAGACCATTAACACCGCCATATATACCTATATACGCAGCTTGTAATTATAATAATAATAATAATAATGATAATAAATAAAATAAAACGCGCAACTGTAAATTAACTACTGGACTATTTTCGCCCTCATCTCCCACTTGTTATTCATAGAAACGTCTTCTTGTCATACATGGTTTACCGATATAGTCAATTTTTCCCGTGAAAATGATTAATATTTTTGAATAATCACGCCCACAATTAGGACGGTTTATTAAAAAAATAGTTGATTTGGGATAGTTCTTTGCAGTAACCACACAATACAGACATACATATGTTGTTAATAAAAGAATAAATAGCGACATTTAAAATAAAAATCGAATCATTTTATTATTTTTTGAGAATGAAATCTCCCAGAATGATATGTAATGTCATAAAATAAATAACGTAGCGCATTGAAACCTAAAACAATGTTTTATAACGTTGCCACTTTTCAAAAAATTAACTTTTTTCAAACTACTGGCACCATCTACACGTCAGGTCGTCTATTTTTGGGGCCGCACTCGTATTTATGCCTCTTATTGTGAAATAGTTGATGGTGGCGTCTCTGAATTGTCGTTAACCTATCACAGATTGTGAGAAATAAACCACATAAATAGCTTTTGGCATGTGATAGGTTTCACATATCATTCAGGTTCATATCCAATAGGCTAGATTTCTTTTATGTGTTGTAACTTTTGGTACAACACACATGCTTTCTTTTTGACCCATAATCAATAAAGATTATTAAAAAATAATAGCAAATTTCACGTGAGAAGCTTAACGCGCAATACAAGCAAACAACACAACACACATATTTCAAATGACCGATATCTTTTGCATTTGCAAATAGCCCCAGTGTCCAATATAAAGGGTGGCGCAATAGAACGTGCATATTGAATCATCTTTTTTTGCGGGGTAGAAAAGGCGCGGGCGGGGAGGCGCCTACATCGTTGGGTTGGCGGGCTCATGGAGTTTTAGTCGCTATGAATCACTTCGACGGGAAGCGTCGCCCATTTTGCGTGCGCGCATTTTACGAGAACTCTCGTTCATATATTGCTACTAGGCGACTATATTGTGCTGAATATGGACTACGGCGAATTAGTGAAACTCCGAGTGCTAATTTAATTAAAATATGGGTAAAGCGTTTTGAAGAGGCCGGTTCAATATTTAAACCACGAGCAAATGGTCGCCCAAGAACATCTACGACCGAAGACAATGTTGAGAGAGTTATGGAGTCAGTACGAGGAAATCCACAAATGTCGACTCACAAGAGATCGTCTGTCTTACAATTATCGTGACGAAGTTTGCAACGAATTTTAACATTGGATCTTAAATTGCATCCATATAAGCTGCAAATAACACAAGAATTGAATTGAATTGAATTGAAGAAATTGAAAATGCGCGGGGCCAAAACGTCACAGTTAATACGGAACGCTATGTTGAGATGTTGGACGGATTTTTGGCTTCAGAAATTGAAAGTTCAAGTGAATTCCAGAACTTGGTTCCAACAAGATGGAGATACCTGTCACACATATCAAATGACTCCTAGGCGGTGGTGAAGCAGATGTTCCCTGGCAGACTGATTTCGAAAGGACTCTTGACTTTTTTTTGTGGGGATACCTCAAACACAAAGTCTACAGTAATAATCCAAGAAACATCGTTCAGCTCAAGGAGAATATCCGTGGTGAAATGGCAGCCATTACACCAGTATTGCTAAAGAAAGTTTTCAATAATTTTCGTTTGCGGTTAGAGGAGTGCCGTCGTAGAGAGGGTCACCATTTAGCTGATGTTATTTTTAAAAAATAAACTCCATTTATTACTCTACAATGTCTTAGATTTATTTTAACCATACCTTTTGTATTTATTTTTTTAATCTATTTTTTAAATATGCACGTTCTATTGCCCCACCCTCTATAATCGTGAACAACGTATCACCGATCCCTTTACAAATTGAGCTATTTCTATTTCCAATATTTTTTATGGACGTTAATGTCACGTTAGGTAATTTAGTAGTTAGTTAGTAGGCTGCGTGTAAGTATAAACTTGAACAATTATGTACTTTATGGGCAATGTCATCATTTTGTTGTTCATAATTTAAAGTTAATGTTATTGCCATCAGTTTTCGCTATCTGTTAAAGATAATTTCTACGATTTTTTACAACTCACAACTACAAGGCGCATTCGGTTTACGGCTGACTTCTCTATATTTGCCTCCAGCTTGTTTGAACTGAACTAAACTGAAGGCAGCGAGCAGTGGAGGAATAACACTTTTAATCCACTAAATACTATAAATTTATTGTAAACACTAAATGAGCAAAAAATGCGTTGTTCACGGGAAAATTTCATAACAACGTTTGCAAAGAAAAAATGTTGGAAAAATAATTTAGACAAACAGCAGTAGAGTGACGGAACTTCAGAACTGTAACAAAATTTTTGAACGTCCTTAGAAATACAGTAAGAGACAAAAACAAGTGTACACAAAAGCAGAATTTTCCCTGGTGTAATAACTATAGATATTTAAAACTGTGACAATTTATACTTTATTTGTGAATTAACCGACTCGGCGTGCGCTGCCGTCACCAATAAAATGGGACCAAAAAAAAAAAAAAAAATTATATAATCGGATAATACTCAACTCCCTCACTGAAATAACATCTGGATTTAATGGTAAATAATATGATTATTTAATCAGTAACGTAATTTGATTTCTTGATTTTTTAAATTTTAAATTTTATGTTTTTCCTATAACATTTTTTTACAAAGTGTCACCGCACTTGCCCATTTTTTCAAGGGTATGTTACTTTATGCTTATGTAGCATATGCAACAAACATCAGTCTGCCCATTTTTTCTAGGGTATATTACTTTATGCTTACGTAGCATATGTAACAAACGTCACTCATCTCTGACAGTTTATGAGATATGATCTTTTAAATCTCCAGCCATACTACACAACTTAACATTTAGCCGCTATGTCGGCTTTTCAACAGTTGTTGCTTTATATATCGTCAGCAGATTTATCAAATGCCACAATTATACCTCTTAATACTTAATGATACGTGATTATCGAGGACGTTAAGTTGTGTGGCGGTCCACTCTCATTTCCTGATCTTAATCTAATATACATTATGATAGTTTCGTGATTGATAGTAAAACACTTTTTAATTTTTATTATGATTAGTCGGTAATATTGCCCGTTTTAACGAATTTTTAAAGTAGTCAAGTTTTCGCTAACATACAGGGTGGGCCATAAGGGAGTTGGCGGTTTAAATCTTCAATTTCTCGGTAACGCGCGGCGCGGGGTGGCGGGGGGATATGTTGTTCGCTGCGCCGCTTCCTGGAAGTTTAGTCGCCATAGAGCCGTACACGGGAGTGCAGCGTGCATTTTGTGTCCGAGAGTATTACGAAAACAATAAATCAGTGATTACTGCACGACGTTTGTATCGGCATGAACACGATTTACACGATTTAAGTGAAGTTCCAAGCGCCAATGTGATACGAAAATGGATCAGAATGTTCGAAACAACAGGCTCAACAGTACTAATTACGGTTCGTGGTCGCCCAGTTTCTGCAAGATCAGCCGACATTGTGGAGCGTGTTCGTGTTTCAGTTCAGCGAAATCCGCAACAGTCAACACGTAAGAGAAGTCAGTCTTTGGAACAAAAGAACAACTTTACGACGAATTTTGAAACGTGATTTGCATTTGAAGGCTTATAAGATTCAGATAGTCCAAGAATAAAAGCCCGATGATGCCAATGACCGACTTACCTTTGTCAATTTGATGTTAGAGCGGTTCAACAATTTCAACAACGTGATTTTTAGTGATGAGGCCAATTTTCACCTTAATGGCCATGTGAACAAGCAAAAAAAGTCTACGAGAATAATCCGACCAATTTAGAGCAGTTGAAGAGGAACATTATTCAGAAAAGTAACAAAATACCGAGAACAACTTTTCAACGAGTTTTCCAAAATTTGCGACTTCGGTTCCAAGAGTGTCAAGCAGCCGAGGGAAGCCATTTGGATAACATTATTTTTAAGTCTTAAAAATTCCCATGCTTCTACTTTTTAAAAATACAAATATATTTTTTTTATGTTTCGTAGTTTTTTTTTTAATTGAATATTTAAACCGCCAACACCTTTGTGGCCCACCCTGTATATTTCTCTGTACCTCTGAAGTATTTATATCAAATCTAACCTGTATATCTCTTACAGTTCATGAGTTGCACCCGTCAAATATGTTAAAGTATGTGGACTGTATTGCACCCTTTCACCGAATCTATCTAATACAGCATATGACAATTTAGTGATTAATAGTAACTTCCTTAATTTTTAGGATGATCACTCAGTTACTTTGGCCGCTGCAATGGCTCCGCACGACATATTTCTTGCTAAATCGCATCTTTGTACCTCCAATAGTTGACGAGGCACAACAGTTCACAATATTAATCTGTGTGGGCGGTGCCACTACCCATTTTTCAATCTAATGTAGCATACGACAATTTCCCGATTAATAGTAACATAACATATTTTAGCTAACATAAGAGGATTTTTGGAAGGAGCGGCGTAACGCCAACTTTTTACTCGAGTGGGCGTTATTTTATAATCTTTCCTATATGCCCCAGATAGTTGATTAGATGTAGTTGCTCACATTTTTTATTTGTGTGGGCGGTGCCTTGCTCTTTTGTGCAATCAACACACCTATGAGTCCAACCGGACTATTACTTTAGGTGTCTATTCGGAACAACGCTACAAATATATAAAACAAACATATATAGACAGATTTCTGTAAGTAAATCTCCCTTTTGGATCGATATTTTTAGCATTCGTTAAATTTCGTATAGACCACAATGTGCAGATTCTTATGATCTTTTATTAAAATGGTCCGCTCTCACGAAATATTCGCTGTAAATATTTCGAAGAATGACTGATTTCTAAATATTCTATAAAACTATAGAGCATCTTCTACAACACACATTGTGAATACTATTTGGGAAATTTGTAGAGGAGGATCAGTATTTCCACATTTTTTCTGTCATGCGACACCGGGTGTTTTATAGTTTTAAAAGGAGATAAGCTTGATTTTGAAAAGCTCTAAGAGTCTACAAGTTTCGCAAGATTTAATTGATATAAACTTAAGCGGCTACACCAGTGTGGCCGCTCAAAATTTACCAAATTTTTTGTTACAAGAAGTACTCCTTCAAATATTTTTAAACCTTAGGGATTGATAATTTAAAATGAAGCTAGCTGGAAGCGGCAATCAAGCCGTGGTGGCCACGGTTTGCCTATGCAGGACTAATAGAAGCAAAAATATAAATATGGAAAATATAGACTGCCGAACTAGAATGTATTGGCCACTGGATATTCAAAAATGTTGAACTCTGACCTTTGCTATTCTAGGCCTGCTTCCCTCAAATGACCGTGTAAAATAGTCGGACTTAAACTGTTCTACAGGTGCATTTGTCTATTTCTAAAATTACAATATCGTCTCCTCTCAGTGATGCTGAAATGTTCATGTTAACAAAACAAAATCACTTCTACTCCAAAATAATCACATTTGTGACGTGAAGCTAAAAACTTCTAAAAAATTTAAGAACAATTTGGATAATCTCATAAACAACACTTTGGGATTTCAAAAATAACTTTTACCTTTGTTTGTTAGTTGGTTTTAGGTGGAGGATTATATGGGAAGGCTTTCCGATTACACATACTCGTATTTCCTTTTCAAATTGAAATAAATTAAACATTTATGAGCATTCGACGTCTAAAAAATGTAAAATCAAAGTTTTCTTTTTGAAAATATCTACACAATATTTGATATTTTAGAAATGCCAAAAACTATTAAAATCATTGCTTATAAGAAAATTTAATTCCAAATTATAATGTCTAAGGCTATGTTGTAATTTCATTGCGTTATATCTCAAAAATTCGTTTCGATAACAAAAGTTATTATGCCCAAAAAATCACCATATCAGACTTAAAGATGTTGCCTTCTTAAGCTGACATCTTTATTTCCTTAGCTTACATTGTCAGATCTCAATAATATATCAATTTAGTTCTGATTTAGCAAACCCTTGTTTTGATTGAATCGTTACCAGAAAATGCTACTGAATTTTATGCTTTGAATTTTAGCATTTGAATTTTATGCTTCATTCATTCAACTTTAGGCGTAGCAAATGATACACAACCTCTAAGCCCATTGTTATTATTTTATTTATTTATTTATTTATCTATTTGACATATTACAACCTTCTTTTGTCCACGAATCTGGCTGTTGTAAATTTTTTTTAACACTAACTGTATTTACGATGCACGATAATCGTACGTACTTTGGTTACACTATCATGCTTTAGTTGAGTGAACCAGCGGAATCTAGGGCTTAACTGACACCATAAGAAAAGGCACAAAAAATACCAATCAAGTGTCATTTCAATTCCGAGCTTTTCTACAGCGAACACATCGCCCAGTGCCCTATCAATATTCTCAACGGGGATTAAATAGTTTGCAATTTTAAAGTATAATTTTTATTACATACATTACGTAAAGTGTTACCTACCTACGTAGTCGCAACCGTACACGCCTGTATGGATGGAGACGGCGTGTGTACGTCGCTTTAGGCAAACAAATTCTCAGATACTTATCCGCACCTGATTTACGATTAACGTTACATGTGTTAATTCATTGAGTCTGCGCTCCCCAGCAAAGGCAGAATTTCAAGTTGTTTATCATCGGCGTTGTTTTGCATTTTCAAAAGTGTTAAAATCACCGATATCTCGATGTCAAATCTTTTCATTAACCTTCCCTGGTTTGGCCATTGACTTTGACGGTTAATAGTTGCTCGATCAAATATTGAGTCATACGAAGTGAAATTAAGAGAAAATGCGCAATATTTAGATCAAATACAAATCTCATTAATCAGTTCCTTTGTTTGAAAATTAGCGTCATTACAATATTTTTATAAATTCTGTAACAGCTAACTTATTCACTATGTAAATATTCGCTTATTATTGTTAGAACGATATAGGCAAATTATAAATTGATCTGTTGTTTAAAAACGCACACTGGCGCTAAAAGGTAAATTGTATAGAGTGCCAAGAACTTGGACCCTCCAATCGAGTTTTGGTATTTATTTTATATTTATATTTTATTTAATATTTTATACTTTATATTTTATATTTATATCATGAAAGGAACTTATTTATAATGAATAAAATATTCATTCCGAGATAGTCGTTTCTGTTGTTAACGTGTGCAGGTTTCGTTTAGTCCGATCATGTTTAATAACCACCAACATTAACTTTCGAAGCACTTTTTCCAGCCCGAAAAAGCAATTGCAAAACAATTTTTCCAAACGCATCGAGCAATTCTTCAGTCTTCGAATAAAAAAAGACCAAAGACCAAACCAATGAATACGCAAGCAAAATTACAAAGGCGAATTTTGCGGGATCACTGAAATCCTCTGGATATGGGCGACACTACCTAAGTACACACATGTATGTACTTAAGTACATTCAATATACTTTTAATAAAAACTATTAGGTTTTTACAAAATTATCGCATCAACAAAGATGAATTTCGGAACATTTTACATTGCATAAAATTGAGATTGCCCAAGTCATCCATTCCGGCAGAACTACAGCTTGCTGCCACATTAAGATTTTTAGCAGAAGGAGGATTTCAACGAGTGGTCGGAAAAGACACTAATGTGGCCTTAGCACGGAGCACCGCCTGCAGAATTTTAAATCGAGTGCTTATTGTTCTAGTAAAATATATTTGTCCTAGGTGGATTAAATTGAAAATGACAGTTGATGAACAAAATTTGTCTAAGCGCCACTTCATGCAAAAATTTGGTATTCCCGGTGTAGTAGGATGCATTGATGGAACTCACGTGGAGATTACTAAGCCCAAAAAAGATTCCACAATTCTTCCAATTTTACATGGTCCCCTTTTTCCAGGTCTGGATTGTTTTGCATAAAACGTAGCATTATTGCATCCTGCGTTGTATTCTTGTGTTTTTCCCTTCAAACTAGGGAACACTTTTATTTATTATACTTACATGTTTATTTGCAAAAATTTTTGTTTCACAATAAAACTTCAAAGTATTTTTAAACCACTTCTTCTTGCCTGAAAGTAGTTTCTAGAACAATGCAATTCACTACGATTTGATGTTCGAAAACAAAACAGAAATGAAAAGTTAAAAGTAAAATTCAGAACACCCAAGTGTCAAATTGAAGTGATTACAAACTACTTTTACTTCAAAGTAAAATCTGGAACATACCTGTATATCTCTCTAGGTACACACGTTCGTGCCGAAAAAACGAAGCGGCATGATCCACACACGGTTTTTTAGTTCGCTCATGTCGGAAACATAAAAATTATTACACAGTTGAATTATATTTTAAGGGAGGGGTTGTTTAAGACAAACACACATGCTGGAATAGGAACCAATTCGAAATTCAAAAGTTTCTTCTAGTTCTAGTTAACTATGTTGGGGTTTATCTGACTTAACACCACTATAAAATCCCCATTTGAAAGTATGTTTTGATTCCTTGATAGACTCATAACGTGCTTTTAATGTAGTAAAAAACAGCAAATTCCCTTACATTTGAGAGAGCTTAGAAGCATTCTGACGCTAGAGTCACCGGTCGGGGTCTGCTGCTTAATGTCGACTCCGAACGTCAGTTTGATTTTTACTAGATTTGTCGGTTACTCGAAGTGTTCATCAGTCGTTCGTACATCGAGGCGACCGCAGCTCAAAGAAAGATTTGATGATTGCATTGGGGCTTGAGCGTAGGTCACATGGAAGTGAGTACTAACCAGCGTACATATGTGTATTTGACTTTGATAAACAGGATCAGCCTAAATATGAGCACCCTGTGCATCTGTGAGTTAAAAAAATACAAATTTTCAGATATGTAAAAGCCAGCTATTATTCGAGATTTTGACAGAGAAATTTGATGGAGAAGTTTGAAGTTAAATTCACTATGTTTTCTTCGCCATGAAAACCTTCTTAAATGGCAAAGCCAACTTTGTTTTGTCGATTTCCAACAATGTAAGTGGAACAACTTATGTATATTAAATTTTTGCAACCTCGAATAATACCTTCGTCGAATAATATCTTCCGCTATTAAACGTTAGTTACCAATTTTTTTTTTTGCTGATAATGACGTTTACGTACAAGTTTGTTTTGTATAACACTCATAGTTTTTTAAAATAAATAAAATAAAACAAAACAATAAAACAGATGAATTTTGTGCATTGGTTCCTAAGTTTATGGATGGAATTTTTAATAATAATAAATTAATTTACCCAATCAATTAGTTTATGGCCAATTTACCCAGCTTAAATATGTACAAAATATATTCATTATTTTGCAATTTATGTAAGCAATTTTCTGCACTTTTCTCATTGCGTTTACAGTCAACAGCGTCAAGAACTAACGAAAAACATTATATGAAATTCGGCTTTATTCATTTACCTTCAAGAATAATATAATCAATCGAAGACTCCCTTTATATTTCTATGCTTTTTATATACAGAAAGGCGATTCAATTTCCTCAATGAACTCATTATTTGGCAAAATTTTTTCAAAAGCATTCATTTGTGATTTGGAGCAGCAATCACTTTTGCCAAGCCGAGGAATAAATTACTACTTCAAGGATTTTTAGAGCAAAAAATAACAAAAAGGGGAAGATTGAATGTTTTGAGGGATTTTTTCATTATATTTTGGTAGCAATTGAAAATGAAAACAGCAAGGAATTTTAAACTATTTTCAAATTTATCTAGAAATAGGACCTCAAATGCTTTTGCATCCATCGTAGACTCGATGCAACTCATAAACAGAAGTTTCAAAATGGGTAAATAATTTTGCAGGATAATATACTTATAGGTAGAAACATTGACAACAAACTTGGAATTCTATATTAATTGAAATTTAATATTCGGTTATACTAAAATTGCATATGGTGTGTTTAGAAAAATGCAAAGAATACCGTCTACAGTTATTTTATATAGCTGGTATCTCCAGTGACGACGGAATCATGGCACTCGATGAAATTGAAAAATTGTATTTCAAAAAATTTAAAAATATTACTTTTTTGGTGCGTTAGAGTTCAATAGCTGAAACATGCATCAAACTCCCTTATGGTATTTATGTATATAAAATTCAACACATAAAATTTAAAATTTCCACCTAAACAGTTTTTTTCATTTTTCTTATCTTTTTACACAAAATGTTTTTTTTTACTGAAGCAAAAAAATGGAACTTCGTTTCCGAGATTTTGTAAAGCTCAAGGTTGGCAGCACTGTCTGCAACTCGAAATTCAATTCATGCGATTTTTTCAATGCTGCCATCGATTTGTGGCGTGATGTATGGATCTTGGCGATAGACTACATTTTCTTAGTCATTCGTAGATCTTTTTCTTGATTTCGCCTTTCAAACGTTCCAAAAATACAATTTAATAATATTCCCTGTTGTGTGCCTTCCACAATACCGAAACTGTAGCCTTTCCGGCCAACTGTTGCGTTTTTGGTCGCTTTGTTTGGCTTTTACCAGGCATTTTCGCTCGGCGGGCAGTATATTCTATTCAGGAGTGCAGCGTTGGTCACATTTGGATATTTTTCCATTAACACATAAAATCTGGTAGTAGCTTTCGCAAAATTTGCAGCTAAAATTTTTCTCCAGACAGTACTATATTTTTGCGCGATGAAATTTTTTTCCAACATTGAAATAATATTAACTTGAAATTTTTTCGCCTTAATATGCTTTATGAATCAACTGTGAAAATAACAAAATACATTGCTTACTGTACGAATAAATCCTCTTTATGCTTTTAAATCGTTCAAAACATCCCTCTGGATTAAGAAGATCTTGATGTTTCTGTTCAATAAATAGCAATCGCAACGTTTTTCTCAGGTCAAAAATTTTCACGCAGCGACCACAATTGCAGATGTGGTGAAGGGACGAATGCCGGCTTGGGATATGTTTTATATCATATTCCTAATTCCTGATCCTTAAGCCGGAGATTCAGTGTTTTCTTCGTATTTGCATTGTCAATGTAATTAATTTCTTGTAAGTAGTTCCCAAACTTGTGGATAATTGATTAACAGGCACTTAATCAAACTGTATTAACTTAAAACTCTATTTGACACTTCTTATTTAAACACTTCAGCTTTGCTATATTTATATTAAATCACTAAATATTGCTCATATGGAAAATTTTCAAGTTTTTCCATAAATTACATTGACAATTAAGCCTACCTCTCTGTTGAGACTGTGCTCTTTTTTTGGGGAATTTTCCATTAAAATCATCACATTCTTTGGGAAGCCAATAAAACCTAAGATGTTGTCAGCGTATGGAAATATCAATAGCCCGACAATCGAAATAAAGTGTCTGCACAAATATAGTGATACACGCCTTACCACGCCTGCCACGTTCTTCGTGTAGTGTACATAACAAGGGTCCCTCCCTCTATCTCTCTGCCATTGAATTGAAAAGGGAAACATCTTGTGCCACTTTCAATAACCAGTTTTTCAGAAATTTGCAACGTAATGTTTAATAAATGTACAACTGATGTGCTGTACCATAAACGACTTGGCATACGAGGTCCCTTCGATGTGTCTGCGATTGAAGTAGGTTACAGTTAATAATTTCCGAATGAAACATATTTTCTTTATTCTATGCCTTATGCCGCAAATCTTCAAAAGATTTTCATAAAACATACAATTTTCAAACCCATAGGACCAATGTCAGGTGGTAAAATAATAAGCTATGTCTTATAACATCCAAATTTTGGAATATTTTCAGTGGAATTTACAACACTATGCTCAGTCCATGGCCTATTTGGCAATTGTTGGTGTAGTAAAGGATAGTGTGTATTGAGATAAAGTAATTCCAAAGAACTTTAATCTGAGCTAGGTAACTAGGTCTATGTTATTTTCTGTAATAATAGATGTGACAAGGTTGCCCCACCTATTTGAAACAGTATTAGACAAAGTACGAATTATAGAAAAGAACATTCAGTGAGCTTATTACACGCATTCCATTTCTAGACTCATATAAGTTTGAGAAACTTTTACTAAGCTTATCGATTGCGGTCTTTAATTTTGTAAATACCGGCGGGAAATATTATCTGAGATATACCTATATGTGAATAATGTGATCAAATTTCAATGAAAACTATGATAAAGCCAAACATGGGCGAAATATATTGAAAAATATTCCTTTCTAAATATAAGAAAAATTTGATTAAATTAAAAACAATTTAACTTGACGATCCTACTTGTGTTGGGGCTGCATCAAAATATGGACCGCTATTAGTCATCCTGTGTAATATCGCATATAATCCTATTAATTCTGATACATTTATTAATCTCTTTTTTTCAATCTATTCAGATATAATCATGTCATTCCAAACATAATCAGATATAGTAAAATATCATATTTCTATGACCTTATTATATTCGGAACTAGAAAATATTTTAAAAAATAATTCGTCCTTATTTAAACAAGAACTTGTATAAACAAACAAATAAATGAAGTTACCTTGGATCTGTTGAATGAGACACAGAGAGCTTCTCACACTTGGTGAGCTTACACACCTTCTATTTCTAGACTCACGAAACGGGACCTATAGTCTAATGAATATTCCGAACGTGACAGTTTGAGAAACATTTACCAGACTTGTCCATTATTCGGCTATTTGATTACTCGAAGTGTTCGCCAGACGCATCGAGGCGACCGCCCCTCAAATAATGATAGGCGGCTGTATGCGGGATTGAACCCGGGATCATGCGGTCGATAGTCGTTTGTACTGACCATTGCCCATAAATTATCAACTTACATAAAAAATACTAAGATTTTCAGTATTTCTTAGTTCGAGCACAATATTGAGCATTTTTGATCAACAATATAATTATTTATGTACGACGTTCAAAAATATCTTCTAGATTCTAATTTTGTAAATGTCGTTCTGCGAATATATTGCAAAATTTAATTATTTTATGAAAATCTGCAAGACAACTTATTGCACCTTACTAATTAGAAATTATTGGTCAAGGGCTAAATTTCGATTAATCGGTCGATATTTCCTCTCTTCCAGCATTTTTTTAAACCAGGCTTTAGTATCTTATGACGATTTGGATCTTTAGAGATCGAAGTGTTTACAACAAGTACATCATTTCAAATTGTACCATATGTGTAGTTTATTCAAAATACCTTGTGTTATATTAATCATTTTAATTAATTAGTTATTATAAAAATTAATTTAATAAAAAATATGGTATGGCATGGATCCGCAATAAGCCACATTATTAAACAGCCTGCGTAAAATTAACTTTCAACATTCAAACAAAATTTGTGAGAGAGTTTCTGTTGCGGTTGCAAGATCATGATGTTATACGAGTAATTATCTGTTTTTTTCCTCTCCACTGCCCTGTAGATAATCGCTAACATTCAGCAAAAACGTAAGACAAGCCCCCGTGCGTGACGTCACGTAAGCAGCAACTATACCCTCGTGTAGATGTTGCCATTGGAAACCACCTTAAAATGAAAACGTGTTTCGAGAAGGCTGCTCTGCTACCAAAGCATTAAACACACAGTCAGTCAGTCATATAAATCCTCAATTTCATCATACTCGCTGGATGCTTGTTCAGAACGCCGTTCTCTCTTAAAATAACAAATATGTAAGCATTTTTTTAAACTGATTGTGAATAACCGAAGAGATGCCCTGGTAAAGGCATTTCAAATAGCCAGATTTATAATGCAAATACTTTTTAAAAATTGGAGTGGCTTTTTTATACTTTGGAAAACGGTTCAATTTGCCTGAGTCCAACATGACCTCAGCGTATCTCCTACATAAAAGTTAAGGTTAGTAATTTCGGTTTTGTTTATACTCAAGCTTGTTTTTATGTTTAGATGAGAGTGGCAGACAAACTGGCAAAGAAAATTTTGTTTTCATCTGCAACATCAAGTGGACAAAATCAAACATTTTCCTGGGTTATGACGTTTTATAGTATATATAGATTTCAAAACAAAAAATGAATCATATGTTGGCAGGGTTATCTGTTAAGAGGTTTCAAAATCGCCGATCTGGCTAGGCTGTCATCTGAAGTGTTATTTATTTAGTAAAAGGTTTGCAATTTACGAATACGGGTCGGTTAACAACTGAAGAATGTGTAAAAATAGCTAAAAATTACTACAAAAGTGGGTTGACACATCACGAATGTGTATTAGCGCGACTACAGTTTACTAAGAGCTCATGCGAATAAATCCAGGAGCTACCATTTGCTTCATACCATAAATGATTTTTGATGAATCTCAATTTTGTTTGGATTTTTATATATCTGGGAAATTTCCGGAAATTCGCACTCGGAAAGTACCTAGTATGAAGTGATAAAATTCACATTGTCATCCCTTTATTAAATTC
>JAHXMU010000057.1:2634074-2653395 GCA_019455685.1 Philornis downsi | reverse complement strand
TAGCTTGAAGTCAAAAATGTTGAAGAGAGGGAAAATATATAAAAAGTATGCGATGATAATTTTCTTAAATTTTTGTGAAATTTTTATATTTTTTTTTATTTTGCTTGGAATAAAATCCACTTCCAACCTTTGCTTCGACTTCGACTTCACACCCAGTTAATATGATGAATTTCAACTCTTAAACTTAAATTCTCAAAACTCCGACTTCAACTCAGGCCCGACGGCCCTGGTCACCCATTGCAGAAACGTAATTAAAAGCTCTCATACATAAAATTCACTGTATGTTGTCGGTCGAACAGTCTGTTCTGCATGGATTCTGCAATGTTCTTCCTGATGCGTTTCATTTATAGCATGTGTGAGGTGTGGCATTTGTCCTTTCATTAGGTCTAATTTACGTTTGAAATACAACACAATGGTTCTAAACAAATTTTCTGCAAGTATTATTTATAAATATATTCCCAATGTAAGGTGCCTTTATTTTTCAAACACCTGCGTGTAAATGGTTTAACACTACATGAAGTCAAAGCCGAATTGGATAATGTTCATACACATCGGCAGTTCGAGGCTATTTGCAAATTAATGGACGACTTTCACGCTAGAAATCATCGATCCATGATTAATTTGACTCATCGGCTAGTAAAAGTGCGGGAGCTCGGTAAGGCGACAGGCTGTCAACAGCCTTAATAAATGCAGTTCCAAAATTCGCGCTACATGCAGTAATTGGAAAATAAAGGCTAGATTATCATGTGGCAAAAGTGAGCACCATCTGATTAGCAGTGTACGAGTATACCCGCGAATAAAGTCATTTTTTTCATAATAACTAAATTCCATTCAACGATTTGTAATAATCCTGAACTGTCAGTTGTCACGTAGTCTTTTTTGAAAAACAACAGTTTGTTGCACAAATTAGTTTTGAATTTTGTGATTCTTTTTGTCTGTCTGTCACAACGTATGCGCCATTTTCTTCCCATTTCGATTTATAAAAATTTAATATAATATTTATATAAGACATCTCTTTGGGATCGATAAAGCCGACGAGTGAATATTTACGAACATGCTGAGGTCACAGGCATACACACCTTTGGAAAAGTGATTTATCACAAAAAATTGGTTATGAAAAAGCTATAGGCAAGATGAATGCCGAGTTGTTCACTGTGTTTATATGCATTGACTCTGTATGAATTGGAAAGAACGTTTCCGGGTTTCAATATAAACATACCTATATATCTCTACAAATTGTGGACGAATGAACGGTCAGAACAATTGGCAGGTGGTATCAATTTATATTGGTTAGTTTCTCACGAAGCAAACGATCAAAAACGATTACAAACACGATTACTATACAGTAATATCGGGACATTACAGACTGTACTATTTCCAATTCTGAAGAACTAGTTGGAAAGAAAAAAAAAACAATAAACAAAAAAGAGAGCATCCACTCGAAAACATAGAAGCTTCTGTTGAGCAAATAACATTATTCGGACGGGTTGAAGGAAGGGTTAATCATTGCAATAAATGGAAATAGTTGATAGAAGGCTATGATAGCGAAGAGTTCCTAAACGCGGTTTAATTGAACGAAGCATTTAACTACTCAAGCATATAATGTCATGTGGAGCATATAGAGCGAAGGACTAAAGACAAGCCGCCCAGAATGAAGCTGCTTCTCGAAAGTTTGTTTTATTTATTTATGTTTCATTGCCTTTTTATGAAAAATTTTATATTCTCATAATGTTACTTGTCATTAGAGAAGTTTGGATATTTACTGTTGACTGCATCCCCGACTGAACGGACATCTCCGACTGACGCAATAACTTATCTCAGCCTGCAATTAAGTTCAACATACTTGATTGAGTTTCAATTATAACTAATTTGTAGGAAAATGAAAAGAACGATAAGAAATTCAATACATAACAGACCGTCTGTAGTAAGAATTCAAAAGAGAAAAGAAAAAAAAGAAACAATTGATACGTGTGGTTGGTTTCTTTATACACGCATTATGATTCCATAAATGAACATGATAAATTGATGATATAAGATTTTACATGCAATTCGTAAATTTGCACTATAAACTGAATATGAAGAGTGTTTAAAGTGCAGCATTTAATTCCCACATAATATTCAGCTTACTATTGCACATTAGTATAAGCATTAATGGATGATTCAATATGACTCTTGTTGGTTTTGTTTTGGTCTTTTTGCGTATACTATCACTTTTTGCCGAAAAAACGGACGTGACAATGATCATACAATTTTATTGTCAATAAACAATTCTTATGGATTCGAGGGCTGTGGCTCAAATTACCGTTCATAGAGCCACCTCCTTCACACTAATATACAATTTCTTAACAAGGCGTATGAACTTGTTAAACAATTTAGTCAATAAAGGCAACAATTCCAAGAATTATGTGTAAGACAATACGATTGGAATCGGCCGTTCTGCAGTGAGTCACTGACCGCCCTGTGGAAAACTCATTGAAATTGTATCGCTTCGCATAAGTGTGAATGAATGAATGGAATGGAGCCTGAGACTAGCGAAGGAACAAATCACCTGTGATGTTTTCAAAACATTTCATTCAATTTTTGTCAGCGTTTGCGTTTTGAGTATGATTAAAATAAAAACATATTTTGAAACTGTTTAACATTTTTGAATCGATTACTATGCATTTCAATGTCACCTCCTGCAGATTTTTGCCAGACGTGTAAATATGCACGTTTTTCGCGTGTCTCCTGACTTAAGTGAAATGTTTGCAATAATTTCAATCAATTGAGATTGTATTGTACATTATTCATCTAAATTTGTTAAATTGACACAAGTCAGGCAGTACCGCCGGCTGGTCCGGTCCGACCGACCACTCAGCCAGCCAATCTGCCACCGAATCTGAGAGGTAGGTGTGTTCGCTCGCTTGCCGTGCGTTTTCAGTGCCCCCACTGGTCGAGGTAGGCCCGATCGACAGCATTACGACAGAACATCGTCAACATCATCCATCATGTGATGAGACAAGTTGAAACGTTTGAATTTGCGTCATTTGAGTAAAAGGGGCCAACTCTACTCACAATTGGCACTTGGCCATTGAGAATTTTTGTAAATTAACTTATTTACATTTGATGTACTTTTTATGTGGCAAGAAGTTTTTCTCGGAATTGCAAACAGTGAAGTTCAAAATTGAGCGTAGCAAAATATATATCTGGAATGTATTATACTTTTGAACTTATCATTATTTCATTTCATTTCTTAGAAAGAAGGAAATACGGTATCATCGAAACTATTGAACCATTTGCTAAAACAGCAAGTTCGGTCACAGAATGCTAAAATCTTCAATTTGTACATATGGATTAATGCCACCTCTATATTTCCCAAACATATCATATGCCTATCTCCATTATATCTCAAATGCCGTCAGGCGTTTTTTCTGCTCTAACAATTTCAGTGGGCGGCCATTTATGTCCAGATTCATAAAACCAATCTTTTAATTAAATTTGCTGACTGCATTAGATGGAGGTCTTCATTTTAAATTAAATGCCATTAGGTGTCTTTTTTTGTCTATGTCCAGATTCATAAAACCAAAACTTGATAAATTTTAAAAATTCTTCTGAAAATAAGGAAAATATATGATTTGTGTAAAAATGTAATTAAACCCAAAGTCACTATGCGTTGAAGCATTTTAGAGTATGTAACTCGAATGCTCAAGTTTCATAAATTCAGATTTTTTGTAAATATAAAATAAATAAAATAAATATAAATATATAGTCATGCGTATATTTGCCATAATTTAGATAAGAAAATAAGCAAAAGTCACATTAGGTAATAAAAAGAGTATCAGAAATATATTATCACATTTTTTGCTGCTGTCGAAAACAGAATTACTTTTCTGCAAATTCTTGCAAATTTCACAACCTTACCCAAAGATCAGGAAGCTTCTAAAATTCCAATGAAATTCCAATTCCAATATTTAGGGACCAAATGTATTTCATAACTTTCTAAATAGATTATGATGTGGCTGACTGGTCGACTCGATAGCTGACTTAAATCTATATAATACAAATTGATCCATTTTCCGAAATTCAGTCTTATAGGGGCGCTGCAAAAACATAGTTGTTTCATCTATTGTATTACAACTTTATAAATTTTGACAAGATATAAAAAATTCGAACGGTTGACGATTTATCCCATATGTGGTTAGGTTTACATATTTTATTCGCTAGAACAAATTCAGGTAAATTTAAACCATTTTAAACGTTTGGCAAACTTAGGTCTAAAAATGAAAATTAACTACACAGAGCCTTTCTGATACATTGAATAAAAATCAACCGATTCTATTAATCCTAAAGATTTCAAAAAGTGCTATTGACGAATTACTATTGACGAATCCGAAAAAAATTATCGAAGCATCAGCTGATTGTATCACTGTTGAAGGAATCTATTTTGAAGAACAAATCCAAATTTTGCAAAAGAAAAAAAAAACAAATCTTTCCTCAATCCTTACTGACCAATATTTGTAAGTGTACGAAGCTTGAATAAAAATTAAAAAATAACGCTTTTAAAATTTCCTCAGATTTTGGATAATTTTTGAACGACAATACGGTAGAAGGAACAAATTATTTAGTTTATTTAAAAACTAAGATCAATCCAAAACAATGTCTCATTAAGTTGCAGGTTTTTTCCCCGTCATATATGTGTATGTTCAGTTTTGTCCATCAGTGTGTTTCTCAACATGACTTCAATAAAAAATCGCAATCATCTGACGTAAATGTAAGTTCAATGTCGAGAAATGACCATACCATTGTAACCAAATGCCAACATCTGTACCTGTGTAAAGATGTGTACATAACTTACAATTCACAATTCATTCACATACAAAGTACTTAGATTTGTTATAATAATTGATTATAATTAAAGTATTTTTCTCTGTATCAATGTTGCTCATTGTTTATTTAACGTTTCCTTGATATTTTCTCCCTCTTTTTTTTACTTTCAGATGCTTGTTTGCGTTGTCAGGCTGAGAATAAACGTGACGTTTTGGGTCGTCAAGATTGCGTTGTGGTCTGGGGCGAATGTAATCATTCCTTCCACCACTGCTGCATGTCCTTATGGGTGAAGCAGAATAATCGTTGTCCCCTTTGCCAACAAGAGTGGTCCATTCAACGCATGGGCAAATAATATTTGCAAAGATGGCGATTATATTCAAGATCTTGCCCTCTCGTATGCTTGGAGCCTAGAGTTTTAAGTAGAAATTATATTCAAGGAATAAAGCATTAAGTTTAATATCTGGTCACCATCGTAAATATACATGCATATACCTATATTAAAGAAAAGAATATACAAAGATATTAAAACTGTGGACTTTCTGATAGGATCGTCAAGGTGCGTATACGAACAAAAGAAATTATTTTACTAATTGCTGGATTCCTTGCTGGGAAAAACCTCGAATATTCGACAAGTTAAGGAGTGTTTATTTTGTATATACTTGTATATACTTACTCATAGGGATCGAGGCATATATCATTTGATACGGGAAGAACTGCAACGCAAAGAAAGAGACGTAAATTTACGTTGCTTAAAACTGCTATTAATATTAGGATATTTTACCATATTCCCTTTGTTAACCCATACAGGTGGCATTAAATCATATGTTTTTTTTTACATTTAATGGTTGCTTTTCCTTCTTTTGACTCACAAAGTTTGGTATATCATTCCAAATTGACCACTGTATATTAATCTAATGGTAAGATAACGATACACCTGGACTTTTCGAAAAAACAACTTTTGTTGGGCTTAGCCTATCTTGAGACAACCATGCATAGATTCATGATTCATTGCCTTTCACAACATGTTACATGGAGCGAAGAAAACTATGCAGTGACACAAGGCGCCACGCGGTGGTTCTTCGTTACTGTTTCAATGCTTCCATGATTGAAGGATGCCTCAGATTTGACAAACTCGTAAAATAATAGTCAAGTTGAATCGAAAGAACTACAAAAGAATTATTTGCTACTGAGAAAAGCCAGGTCGCAAGATTTGTCTTTAAAAACGGGTTTCCAAAACTGATGAGTTACAAGTAAACAGTGTTACATTGTTCTTCTGGGAGTTTAAAGAGTTTTGATCACATGTATATATATATGAAACATAATATATAATGTAATAATATAGGTATATAACGGAAGCATATATGACATTTTTATTGTGATTTTTAGTTTTTTTTTTTATATCGGCTATGACAATATCCTAATTCCTTGTAGAAAGAGCATAAGAATGCCAGATTTGATTTTTACAATCGATTTCAAAGATGGATTTTTTTTTTGGTCCTTACTATTATTTTTGTATATAACTAGTTAACAGAATTCGTTTTTAATTCATTTGTAACAATATTTTCGCTTCAACTATAAAAAACCACCTACTTTCGACTTTTTTTCGAGGTAATTGATTTGGAACCATCGCTCCGGCAATCAAAACAGTTGAGTTTGTACTCGTATGTTGTTATACATTTTATTTATTGGAAGCTTGTATTTTTGTCAATTTCTGAATTGGGACCACTATATTCGCTGGTGTCCCCCTATTTTTTACCATGTATTTTGTTTTCCACACAATATTTTATGACCACCACCAAGACTCGAAATGATGGTACGGACCTAAAAAGTAAAATTTTCAATGACTGCCGCATAAACCTTTTGAATTTGAGTAATGGCATTAGTTATGTTGCCTTTAAGGACACCGGTCGATTGCTTCTTATTGGCATTGGCTTGTGACTTCAGAGGTAGCAATGGCTTCAAATCGTTCATGCAGAATGTGGTGATGTCCATTCACTGTTGGGGGGATGACCGGTAGCTTTTGTGAATGCGTTGACAACTGGCGTTCCTCTTTCGTGGGTTGGTGGTGTTTTATTATTAAAAAACTTGCACTTCGTTACTGAAGACATGGCAATGCCCGCATTGTTTCAACACATTTTGATAGTAACTTTTTGTCATTTGTATGCGTTGTTTCATCCTGTAACTTGATATTAAGATTTACCATCGGTAACTCAGTAATAATAAGCAACAACACGGCCGCCGTATACTGTCAACATCAGCTCAGCTTACTTGGAAAAGCCGGTACTAGAGCCTTGTGCAACGGGTACGAACGAAAATCCATATAATATATAGATTTTGTCTAAGATCTTACACGGAAATGCGCCATGTCTAAGCGTTGTCCGATTTTTCTTCTATTTTACACATAGTAGTTTTAGGCTGTTTGATAAACGTTGTTAATCTCGCAAATTTCGAGACTGCTAATTTCAAGTCCACATTTTTCTCTTTTTTTTTTTTAAGTTCTTGATCCATGCACGGTAGACAATTAGCAATAACACCTCATGTTACATGCCGTCTTACGGAATATCCTATTGGTTTGGATAGTAAAAAGGAGAAATAACAAAAATAAAACGAATGCCCCGGGTGAGGCTCGAACTCACGACCTTAAGATTATGAGACTTACGCGCTGCCTACTGCGCCACCGAGGCCATGGTAGAGAAGCCACCACTCACGCATAAGAATACTTTGTGTGAGTCCAGAACAATTCTAACGCTGAACAACAAGTAAGCGAACGTAACAACTAGCAGATGTGTCCAAACTTTGCAAAACTAATCTAATGACCAAAGCAGCGAGTATTAACGAATGTGTGTGTGAAAATAAGCACAAGTATAGAAACTTGTTTTTATTTGTTTGTGCGTTTCCCCCAATTGCGCTTTATGGGTTTGTGGACACGTTTCTGTTTTGTTTATAAGAGCGTTCGATTTCGATTTTATTTGCTTTAGTAGTAAATGATAGTGTGCTGCGCTAACATTTCTCTTTACTAGAATATAATTTAGTTTTAGAATAATATTAATTAAATGGATTGAAAAAAAGTATTATTGCATTTTGTTTGACGTTTTACGCCAGCGCTCTCCAACATGTCCCTTTGGCGCAGAGGATAGCGCGTTGGACTTCTAATCCAAAGGTCGCGGGTTCGATCCCCGCAAGGGATGATGAATGAGACACAAACGCACACACCTTCAGAAGAGTTTGTGGTTTTCGTGGACTTTTTTTTCATTATTTTTATATAATAAAAAGTATTTTCCTCTACCTCCTCTTCTCTTCCTCTTTAACAAAATTGTTGCTTACACCTCTGACGAACGTGAGATGTTAAAATTAAGTTGTAATTGCATTTAACCATACAAAGTAATCAATAGTAAAAATTTCGTGTTCTTCGCCTAAAAACAGGTGTACTGCAGCCCCACCAGCTTTTTGTATCATCAATTAGAAATTCCTTAAAATGTTCTAGCAATTTCCTAATGATTGAAGTAGTTCAATGGCTTTTAATCCAAGTCCTCGGTTTTAGTCGTTGCATAAAGAAGTATGTATGAATGTATGTACAAATCACCAATAGCAAAAATGGCATGACAAGCCTTTAGGTACGGTTAAGTAATTTCATTGAAAACTGGAAGTGGGTTGCGGTCTCGAAATTTCTTAGACTGTGTGAGTAGAGCACAAAGGGACGTCAGTTTAATTTACTATTGTATTTGTTGGAATGTAAAGCATGCGAAATACCTGAAATATTGTATAAATTTATTCAACTTACTTTTATTTATTTATTTTTTTATTTATTTCTGGCTTGTAATTTAAAGCCTTCCGGCCAAATATAAGTAAATTACAATATGCAACAATTCATCATAATAAAAATTAAATATAAAATTTATAAAAATATGACATATAATAATATAATATAACATTATGATCGTTGAAGACAAAAAAAAAGTATGGAAAAAAAGACTAATTCAAAAGTTAGAAGTTAATCGGAATATAATCTTGAAATATAAGATAATCGGTATGTAATAAAGGCTGCCCACAGTTTAATTGAAAACAAAATTTTACAGCAAAGTCTGAAAGTGCTGTAGAATGTGCCTTTTGTAAGAATCAGGAAATAATTTAAAACTTTTTAAATGGCTTGGTAGTAAATTGTAAATTCGAGCTACTCTTACTGCATAAGCACGACCCATGAGTGTGGTTATTTTAGGAATAAGAAGCTGCTTATTACGAGTGGAATGTGAAAAATTAAATGAATTAAAAAGAAATTGAGGACTACACAATCGAACAACTTTATAAAATAACAGCAAAGACCTAAAATCTACATAATTTTTAAAACTACAACCCAAGAAACGCTTAACATACGGTGTTATATGAACACGACGCCTCAGTGAGTATAAATACCTCATAACTCTATTAAACGCCATTTGAACTTTCCTCATATTTTGTTTTTTAGTGCCACTATATAACTCTAAACAATATAGGATACTAGGCATGATATAAGCATGAACCAATTTCTCCTTAATCGATCTGGGCAACACTAAGTCGGTATTATAAAAACTTCGCAGTGAATAATTTAAACGTCGGACTACATTATCCACATGATAGTTAAAACTTAGTTTGTTGTCTAAAACTACTCCCAAACAATGTACACTGTGGACCACTTCAATACGTGTGCCACGATAAGATAAATTCAGGTTTAAATCACGATTAGAAAAAAGCATAGCTTTTGTTTTTGGAATGTTAATTGAGAGTTTATTTTCCGTCATCCATGAGCAGATCAAATTTAACGCATAATTAATATTATTTTGCAAGACATCATCAAACTGATATTCTCCCTTAAAGAGCAATTGAACATCATCTGCAAATGAATAGGGAATACATGTATCATCGAGGATACTAAACAGGTCATTTAAGTACAAAATAAAAAGTATTGGGCCAAGTACCGAGCCTTGAGGAACACCGCTTTGGACAGGTAAAACAGAAGACAACGAATCATTGACAACAACATATTGACTCCTACCGTATAGGTATGATGAAATCAATTGACAGGTATTAACGTCGAAATTATAATTGGTGTATAACTTATTCAACAAGACACCATAATCAACACGATCAAATGCCTTTTCTAAATCCAAGGATAATAATACACAAACTTTTTGACCATATACCTCTTTCCTTATGGTATCTGTAAGACCAATAAGTAGTCCAGTGGTATTCCTATAATTTCGAAATCCACATTGACAGTCGTTCAGCAACGACTCACTTTCAATGAATCGCAATAACTGACACTTTAGTATGTGCTCCAAAATTTTTGACAATATGGGAACTAATGAAATTGGTCTCAAATTTTCGAAATCACTGGAATCATTTTTCTTTTTAATTGGGATTACCTTAGTTAACTTCCACTGAACTGGAAAAGAAGATGTCATTATGATCGTGTTGAATAAGTGCAAAATATGGCATGAAATTAGTGGAAAAATTAATTTCAAAAATTTCAATGACAGACCATCTGCCCCTGGAGCATTAGACTTAATAGAAGAATACGCAGACCACAATTCATCGAAGGTAACACACTGAAAGGAGAATCCATCATTCACCGATTGCGGTATGGGATACGTAGTTACGTTCAGTTGGTTGCCAACAAAATGCGTGTTAAGTTGCTCAACATCAATATTGTCAAAATTACCTTGATTGCAAGTATCACCTATCAAGCCATTCTCACTAATGCGATTCCACAGTGTTTTAACAGAGACAGTGTTTTCGAAAAGTGCAGCATGCGCCTCAATTTTCAGTTTTCTACTGACACTTTTGCAGCGATTTCTGGCCCTGCAATAAATTTTCCAGTTAACATCATTGGCATCATTAATATATTCAGCAAAAGCTAAATCACGTATTGAACGGAGGTAAAGAATTTGTGGCGATGAGTACCATTTATCATGCGACGTACATATCTTTTTCTTTTTAAGTGGTATAACAGAATGGACAAAGGACAAACCAGCCATAAGTATATTTAACTGACAATCAACATCACTTGTAGCATACATATCTGAAAAATCAAATAAGGCAGTAGTGCTACTCAGCACTTCTGGACTTACTGACTTATAATCATAAAACTCAAAAACATTTTTATCTTTACGTTGAACTTTTTTATTTAAAGAAACAAAAATAAAGGCGTGCTTTGAAATAATAGGACAATAAAACTGATCCGAAAATTGTACGTTGGCGGGGTGAGACATTAAGAAAAAATCAATCAAGGAAGATGATTGATGAACTACATCAAAGTGTGTTGGCATGATGTTATGATGAACAAAAATGTTCATCCTAGCGCATGTCTCCCTCACCTGACTAGAATGTCTCATATCAAATAAATTCTTATTGAAGTCACCCATAATACAAATGTCAGTATATCTTTCTATTCCATCGGATATGTCATTCTCAAAAGAGTTAAAATCTCCATGAGGTAAATATACTACACCAAACAATAATTTACGACCACCTGACAACACCTCAATAAACAAGCTCTCAACTACGCCATAGTTACTACTTTTATAAACCACCTTATACCTTAAATTGTTTGAAATATACATAGCTACACCACCGCCTCTCTGAATCGGGCGATCATTTCTGCAACACGAATAGCCTGAAACTCTTATACAATTCGAGGATGTAGATGGTTTGAGCCACGTCTCACTGACTCCTACAATATCCAGGCCACTGTTTTCTAATACATTTCTTATTTCTGATAATTTTATAGAATTTGGAGTAAGATGAAAACTTTGACAATTAAAATGCGCAATACTCAGGTTGTCAGAAAAACTACATAATTTAGAACTAATATACCGATTATCTTTAACAGAATTTTCATTAGCAAAATTCATATAATTAAGTCTATCGAAAAAATAAGTTCAACAATAAATAGAGACTCATATAATGTGCATATTATAAAAATTTATAAATTACTACCAGAGGAAGCAAATAACGGATTTTCTATGCTTGAACCAGAAGGTGCTTCATAATCTAATAACCTACTACATTCCCGAGAGGTAAAGGTTCTAGCTATGCCATCATTAAAAGTAATTGTAGCCTTTGGCAGGTCACCATTAATAAAGCTGTACTTTTTTATCTTGTTCTGACTACGTAACCTACGACATACGTGAACCAAGGAGGCAGCATCTGGAGTAAGGTGGTCATTTAAGAATATCCTCGAACGTACATCCGTATCCACAACATCATTTAGGCGTATTGGGGGCCGTCGGTAGTAATTAGAAATAATTAAGTCTCTTGTCCGAACCGAGTTTAGCTGCACAAGTACCGATTTACCACCAGCAAAATAGCAACAGTGCTGTATGTCCCAAGGGTTTAAACTGATGTTGCACAGATTAAAAATTTTGGCGACGGGCTCCATAATATTGTGAATACCTCGTGGTAGACCATTAATCACTATGTTGCGCCGATTCAATCTCCTCTGCAAAACTTGATTATTATGGCTCATTAATTCAACCTTGGCCTGAGCAGTACTTTCAATCTTATTCACAGCATCGTGACAATTATTTATTTGGGCCTTAACCTCATCAATATGGCCCATAAATTCTGCTCGTAGTTGAGACCGGAGTTCATTAATTTTGTCATCAAATGACTGTGTGCATGCTCTTATAAGCTCATTCAACTCCCTCTTCTGTTCGTCGAGCTGAGCTTTTATATCCAAGCTAAGTGCTTTGAATTGTTCAAGGTACGCCTTGTTGCGACCACCGGTATTACCACCACAACTGCAAACATAACTGCTGCCACCATTACTATTGTCGATATTGCTCATATAGTTGTCTCGAGTATCACCACCAGCGCCATTGCAACGTCCCACGCCATCAATCCCAATTGACGCTCCTTCGTTGCCTTCTCTACTGAGGCTGCCAACGGAATTGACACTACCATTCCTAGTAACGTTGCTGCTACCTTCAATGTTGCTTACACCCCCGCCATTAGCCTTTCGTTGATTGTTTTTGCGGCCTTCACAGCTCTCGCACATAAATCTCAAAGACTTGTTTAAACGTAACACAGTCTCTGGGACGTTCACACATTTAGGATGAAAATATTGGGAACATCCACCGCAATGCAGGCTATAATGTGACTTTGTGACATTTTCCTGGCAAATAGGACAAATCCATTGGCGTAAAGTTGGGGCCATTTTAATGCAGTGAAAAAGTTGGCCAATGCAAACAAAACGACGAAATGCAGCACAAGAACAGCAGCTAAGGCAAAACCTTCAATGGCTATAACAAATCCGCTAATTTGCTTTAAAATGTACAGCACAAAACGCTCGTTACTGCAATTTAATTAATTATTTACAAAATTTAATTATTTTTTCGGTAGCGCGAAAATTTTGCTCAGCTCATCACAGCGTTGCCAGCAATCAAAAAAGAAAATTAGAAAATTAATTAAAAAAACTCTATGTTCTTTTTAGAAAGTGACAACTTTCATGTCATTCCGACCATATGTGATTGAGTTGCAGTGACGGAACGAATTTCGTGTGTTGATTAAAGATTACTATTTATATCTTCGCCCGGAGGAATGAGTCATTTGATACCACAAAACTGTTACACCCACTAGCAAGAACCAATATATTTTCAGCAAATGTATTTCATGGCTTGTTCACTCGATTGATCGATATCCGTCCGTGTGCCTGGCTAGCTGTAAATCTTTATGGAACTTCTTAAAACTTAGCACAGTCTAAAATTGTGTACGTCATAGCCGGAGATTATAAATAGGCAATATCGACCCAACCACTTCTGGTGCCTCCCATACAAAATGACAGATTTTCAAAAATTCCTCCTTGTAAATTCGCATTCTTATGCTTGATAAAATCGAAAAAAAGTGCTTAACTACAGCCCTTCTGGTACCTCCCATACAAATGATCGATTAAACCCATACTATGTTCATATCTTTATGTAGTTGAACTAAATTTGGTATACGTTGAAAGTCTGAGATTGTCACACCCATTCTGGTACATCCAACATAAATGACCGATTTAACCTATATGTTCCATTCACTTGTACTAAATTCTGGCAAATTTAATACGTATCACGCGTTTGGTAAACTAATTGCCTCCCATACAAATGGGCCTATTTATCGAAATAACGATATTTAACGAAATACAGAAGTTATTTAAATTCTTGTCAATATTGCGCTTTAATGCTGAGTGAGGCCCTCTTTATAGCTTTTAAGTACCTCCAAAATAAAGTACCTTATTTAACTTATACATATATTTCTGGATTCGTATCTCATTCAATTGCATTGTATTAAGTATAACTGAGCATGCATCAGGTGTTTAGTGCTCTGAATGAAAATGGACTTTACTGCCATGCTCCTTAGCGCACCGCACATACAAAATGAACGATTTGGCAAGAATCGGTGGTCCCTCCATATTTTGGGCTTCAGAAGTTCCAATTTTACTTCTTTTGCTATCCTTTAATTTAAAAATGTTGACATACTCCCTTCTCTATGAAGTTCCTTTTTTCTGATAATGCTTTAGCTAAGCTAATGTGTTTAATTCCTTTTTTGATACACTCTTCCTCTCAAAGATGCTCAATTATGTTTAAGATTGGGCTCTGTGCCGGTGTGTATGTATAATATTGGGGCAGTTATCGATCAACCAAGGCTTTGCAATACCTGATGTGTGTTTGGCACCGTTGTCTTGGTAAAAAGCAAAGTTATTCGCTATTCCCAATTTCCACGCGCTTTATTTTACATTTTGTTTCAAAATGTTGATGTAGGCAAATTTGTCCAAATGTTAACACTCGACATACAGACCCAAAACAGAAGAGGCTACGCCGCACAAATATCATGCCGTCTGATCCGGGCAAATTAAATTTGCTTTCGCCGCTGAACAATAATAAAAGCTATCAATGATCTCAAACACAGATGTTCGGAATCTTCGTTAAATCGTAGGTCCCTTTGAGTGAGTCTAAAAATAGAATGCGTGTGAGCTCACTGAATGTGAGAACCTCTACCGTATCTCATTCATAGGATGAAAGGAGTTTGTTTTTATCAATATAAATGTATTTGATGTTGTTTTATCATCAAATTACCGTATTTAAAAAATCTTCGGTTTGTAATGGTATTTCATTAATTTTATTCTTTTATTTTCAGACTCACTTTTTTTGGCAACTCTCTCCCATAATAATCGTATTTATGTAATGCATTGCAAACATGTGTACCAGTACGAACTTTTAATGATACTAAAGAGATGTTACGGTTTTAAAAGAATCTTGTTTAATTTCCTTCAATATCTCTTGATAATGTCGTGGACAATAAATTTACGTATTCCAACCAATTTGGAAAATTCCTCCTACAGTTTCACCTTGGAAATTCAATTTAACTACTGATTTGTCTAGTTTCGGCAATAGTTTGCTTTCCGGTTTTTACCATTTTAAATATATTTTTATTTAATGTTGGTACTGTCTGCCACTAAACGCAATTTAGGTATGAATATGACAAACAAAAAGCGTTTTTGAAGTGGGTGTTTGCAAAATAATTGCATTTTTAGCATTTTCTTCCTTGTTTTGTCCGATTATGCGTTGAGCGCAAAAGATTTATTTGTACTGCTTAATTTTACCGTCATCTTAGAAAAGCTGTTACTTTTTTACGTTGTTCAGACAGATAAATACGAATATGTGAAGCAGAAATAAAAATTTAAAAAAAATTATATATATATCTCACTTTTGAAGTTAACACAATCGTATCAAACAAACTCTTGACCGATTTTGCGATGGAATCACTGCATATGACTTATTTATTTAGCGCAATAGATTTAAAAATTTATTTGTATTTGGCATTAAACATGTGATTGAGTTTTAAATATGAATTTAATTTTTATTGAACCTTCATGTACAACAACCCGATTTTAGCTTCGGACTTTCCAAAGTATTACCTGTTATTTTTGAGAACAGGGAGATAAGCGTCCCTTTGGCGCAGAGGATAGCGCGTTGGACTTCTAATCCAAAGGTCGTGGGTTCGATCCCCACAAGGGATGGTATAATTTAAATATGCGCGGTTATCTAAGAGAATCAGATCGTAATCGGATTTTTGTTTAGATAGAGAAGTTAATCTATGTTTGGAACAAAGAGAGAAATAATAAGTTTTATGGGGTTTCATTTTAAAATCCAAAGAACTTTACTATACTACTTATAAAACATATATATAGGGTGACGACTAAGAATTAGCCGTATTTATTAACTATATACTTCGTTATTATATACAAAGGGCAGAGGCAGCACATAGAAAATAACTCCAAACATTTCGGCCTTCTGACTGCTGCGCTGGCTTTGCTTGCTTTGATATATCGTCCGATTCATCGCACCAAGTTTTGCACTCCATAGAACGGTTGCAAGTTGTAGGCATTAATCTTTGTGTGCCGGTGTTGCGTAAGTTACGGCAAACAATAATCTATCGCTTTCGCACTGTTAGTTTTGAAATTCTTCACTTTTGACGACGCTGAGTTAATGCTGAACCATATTATTAATGTAGTATTTCGCTGTAAAAATCCATACAAAAAAAAAATGGTTGCGAAATTTGAAACTTGCTTTGTCCACCGGATAGTGCCATTTTTTCTCGAGGACAATTTTTATGTTCGTTTTCACCACTGAGCTCATGTTTTACTTATATAATTCATCAGGAAAAAATTCCGTCGCATGACTCTGTTTCCTCAAAACAAATTTTACCAAAAGCACTATGTTTTTCGGCAAAAAATTTTCTTAAAAGGCCAAGGCGGCAATTTTCTAGCTTTTGTTGTTTCCCGCAGTGAAATCGGAACGACTTACATTTTTGCGTCTTAATATATTCGATAACACATTTGTAACGTTGTGAAATGAAATAGTAATACAAAAAAACAAACATTATTTTGCAATTTCACAAGCATATAATGACGTAAAAACCTTTGTTCTTCCAATTTCTGTGTTGGAAACAAACAGAAAAGCAAATTATTTTCACGAGAAAACAATACATATGTATATCATGTTTTTTGTCCTCATGATAAGCATATAGTATATTTAGCTTAATGGAAAAAATAAGGTGCGTTGCTAAATTTTTGGTGATCGTTACCAACACTTAAATCGAAAAAATAGGGGTTTAGGTCATAATATATGTATATAAGTATGTGTAAAATTATAATTATTAAAAGACAAATAGCATTGAAGTAAAACTTCAGAACTTAGAGAAACACATCTATGAAATGGTAGGAGAAATCAGTTATTTGCAAGTCTACTGTTTACGAATCAGTGTTATAGCATTTTCCTCGCAAGAAAAAATAGTATTGTTTGGAAGAAAAATTAGTTTTCAATTTCAAGACGATTTTTATATGAACATATGGTTTGTTCTTCACCTTGTGGGAATCGAATATTTTGATTGAACTGCGTGCCGATCTTAAATGAATGTTTTTAAATGATTACGTATAAACAAGTTTACAGCTTTCAGGGAAAAAGTTTCAAACAATCGTTGATAAAATGTTTTCCGATTAGAGATCAACGGCAAAGAACAAAAAAAAAAACATTTCGCCTAAGGCTGAGACAAATTAGAAAAATTTGATCTACATATGTAGTATAACAATGACAATTTGCAGCTAAACAATAGTTTCCAAAATATAATTTATTGAGAAATATTTGTTTAACTACGAAACATCTCCCATATTATAAAAATGTTTCGCTGCGAAAAGACGCGATTATAAATTATCCTTTTTCCAGTCAATTTTATAAATTCAAAAACGTATGTATATATTATCTGTCCCAATATGTCAGAAACGGTCGTGTTGGTTTTTTCAGGATGTTCGATATATGTCCCTTTGGCGCAGAGGATAGCGCGTTGGACTTCTAATCCAAAGGTCGCGGGTTCGATCCCCGCAAGGGATGTAACGTTGCGTGTTCGATTTTCGGAGGAAAGTCGGAAGGAACGTGAAAAATATAGCACTTTGCAATCTAATTTTTATTTAAATTCAGAGTGTAATTTAAGCTGTACAACTATGGTGATGTCATTATCGTGCTTCACCTGTAATGGCTGGTGATAATGTAACATTAAAGTGCATACAACGAGGATAATAAATCTCTGTATATGTTAAAATACATAATTGATACAAAAAAGTTTACGTTATATGTATGTATATACCGGGTGTGATCAAAAAATAACCGATATTTTCAATTTTTTCCAAAAAGTGTTTATTTATTCGTCAATTTCTATTTTATTACCTTTAAAGTAGTCCCGCTCAGATATAATACACTTGTGCCAGCGTTTCGTCTAATCCTCGAAACACTTCTTAAACGCGCTTTTTGGTATCGCCAAGAGCTTCTGTCTCGTTTTTTCTTTTATCTCCTTAATCGTAGCAAAACGCTTTCCTTTCATCGGTGTCTTCAGTTTTGGGAAGAGGAAAAAGTCAGCGGGGGCCAAGTCCGGTGAATACGGTGGTTGAGGCATACTTGCGGTTTTGTTTTTGGCCAAAAACTCGCGCACAAGTATCGATGTGTGAGCTGATGCGTTATCATGCTGAAAAATCCATGATTGGTTTTTCCACTATTCTGTGCGTTTCTGACGAATTGCTTCGCTCAAACGGCGCATAACTTCAAGGCAGTATTCCTTATTGACCGTACGACCTTGTGGCAAGAATTCATGATGCACAACGCGATTGCAATCGAAGAGCAAAACCTTCACACGTGACCGAACTTGACGTGCTCAGGCGACTAGGACGAGCATCGTCACTGACATCTTCTCGGCCTTCCTTAAACCGGTTATACTACAATTGAACTTGTGTTCTGCTCATAGTGGACCCGCCAAACGCCACAATCAACATTTCAAATGTCCGTTCGTTCGTTCAGTTCGTGCATCTTCTGTTTTTTCTTGACGCAATTGCTCCATGCTCACACGCGCATCAGTATTTCTTTGTTGGATTTGTTCTTCTGTTTTTTGGGCTCTTCTATTTCGCATTCCTGTAGCTTTACTTCTTTAACGGCCCAAATACACATAAATGAACTTATTGAATTACTTAATAATTTTTATTAATAAACAAGTTCATAAATAATAAATAAAAACTAAAAATAAATGCATAAGAATAATTTATACCTGTAAAATAACAGCCATTGTTGGCGATAGCTCGTAACACGTTTCGAGTACTTTTGAGGTTATGTAGATCACTCAAATAACTAATAGTGGGAACTATAGTTAAAACTAATAATTTTATTAATTTGTGATAAATGGAAAATTAATAATTATGGCACAGGAAATAAATAATTAATTTAGTTGAAAATTACACTGTAAATGTTAAAAGTCTAAAATAACAATTGTAAACGTTACTACTACGTTCGATTGATAAACGATAGTAGGGAAGCTGCAGGGAGTGAAAAAAGGTTTATTGTGTGAAAGAGGCAGGAGACCGGTATTGTTCACATCCCTACTCCGTGCTGTTTACTGAGTGAGATGTGACACCGATAGGCGCCTGGCGGGAATAATTGATTTATGATCAGGGTTGAAA
>JAHXMU010000057.1:2550950-2634064 GCA_019455685.1 Philornis downsi | reverse complement strand
CCGATAGGCGCCTGGCGGGAATAATTGATTTATGATCAGGGTTGAAATAATTTTCATTATTACTAAAATGACTTTCAAAAATTGTTGTTGGTGATAGAAGTGATAAAATAAAGTAGTCATATGTATTTTTTAATGCCACATCATAAAAAAATTAAAACAACAAATGTTGTCCAAAAAATTAAAAAAAAAGAAATGTTTGGGGTGGACAACCCTTATCATTTAGGGGTATGAAAAATAGATTACGAGCTATTCTCAGATCTACCGAATATACATATACAATTTCATAAAACTCGGTCAAGCCGTTTCGGAGGAGTATGGTAACTTACACTGTGACACGAGAATTTTATATATATAATAAGAGGATCGATTATCTGTATATAAAAGGAATGACATACAAATACGAGTAGATTGGTTTGATAGATTAAACTCTGTATTCGCAATGAGTTTTATAAAAATTTGACCAAATTGAGCACAAATAGGATTAAATCTGCCTGTTAGTGTGTTATCTCCTTAAGAGTCGATTTTTCATTCTCCAAAATGAATAATCTTGAAAGGTCGAACATATTCGGGGCTCTTTTTTTCCGGCTGAAGTTACAAGTGTCCCTTTAGCGCAGAGGATAGCGCATTGGACTTCTAATCCAAAGGTCGCGGGTTCGATCCCCGCAAGGGATGGGTGAGTAAATATTCGCGTTTTTTTACTAAAATCTTTTACATCCTGCACATGAAACACCATGCTACTAAATCATTATTGCCTAGTGGTATACATACATTAACCTTTCCCAAAATTGAAAAGATATTTGTATTGTTAACTTTCGCAAACTCATATAAATTATATACGAATTATATCACAAGTTTTACGACATCTTCTGCAATGCCATCTCTTTACTTTCGGGTTTTTATACAATTATATTTAGGAAATAAACTTTTCTCACCATCAACACTGACCCATATTTTCCGAGTTAGAAGGCCTAAATTCGGAATTTCAGTTGCGTTTATGCTAATGCTCCACATCACACATATAGCAAAAGTGGTAAAACGAAGTGGCACTACGGAATTGGAAATAGTCTATTTAATTTACCATAATCATTGTAGTGGAATTCTACTCACCCAATTTTCGTGCATTTTAGACGTTGAAAAAACATAGTGTAATAATCCGTGTGAGTACGAGAAAAAAACAACTTCAAATTTATTATTTTGTGATACTAAGAGCTTTTGAAAAAAATCACTATTATAAAAATTTATTATAAGTTTCGAAATATACTGTATTTTGAAAGCATGCTTGGACGACAACATACGTCTTAAGGAAATGAACAATGATAGCAGCAAACACATTCTCGCTTATATTAATGTTTAGAGATATTACATAATTATTGGAAAAGCACTCTTTTGAAAAATACTATAACTTGCGAAATACACCGAACTATGGGTTGGAGACTGAATGCGAACATCTGTCTAAATAAGTACAGCAATAATAACGAATAAACTAGATTTTGTAATAATAAATTTGAAATCCCGAAATCGTTTGTTCGAGATTAGTAGTATCATATCCATTAAAATCGTAGTATATATAATTTAATACAAGCGAAAAGTTAACCTGTCGCTGGGACGTACATACATATATGAACAAAAGGCGCAATATAGAAAACAGGAACTAAACAATTGAAAAACTCGTGTGAAAACTTTCATTCGTCAAATATATTGTGCCTAAATAATTATTTAGAATGGTATTTGTTTTACTGTTACTATTAAGTGACTAAGTGTTAAGTGACTACTATGCAAATTTTATAGCAAATAAAATTGGGAAATGAAACAGCCGGAAACAATACAGTTCTTTGAATCAGATATATAGAATCAATTCAATTCAATACAAAAATTTGCTTGTTTAATTTATGAATTTATTTTACTGTATTTACTTAATATTGGTCGCGAGGCTTTAATTTACAAAATTGTTAAATGAATACATGGAAAATAGAAAATTGCTAAAGCAGAGAGAAATCCGCTAATATAACAACCACGGCGAATATGTCACCGTAATTAATGCAAATATTTCGCTTCGAATATGGAATTGCTTTTGCCCTAGAAAAATCTAGAGTAAATAACGTAATAAAAAATTGTAGAAAAAAATTTTCTCCAATCTCAAGGTGAAATAAGTTACTAACAAGGTTCCTGAATCGTTTCAAACGAAATTCAAACTTGTTCCAGTTTAACCTTCATAAAAAACAAACTAAAGAAAAAGTTAATAAGTATTGAATTAAACATAAAAGGACGGTTGCTGTCAACCATTCATTCAATGTTTGCTTGACAGTTTCATTGGGTAGACTTGGAATTTATAAAAAACAGCTCTGTGTTACATATAATAAATGCACCACGAGTTGCCCTGTAATTAGTACGGCCAATATCAAATGAAGCATTGGCGAGACACCTGGCAACTGTCCCTTTGGCGCAGAGGATAGCGCGTTGGACTTCTAATCCAAAGGTCGCGGGTTCGATCCCCGCAAGGGATGGCGTAGCTTTCGTTTTTGCATATTTAATGAAATTAGTTTCTATTTTGCAGATATTTTCTTTGTAGCGCTTATGTCTAGACCTGATCATCCATTTATAATTAAAAATGTAAAAAAAGTATAGAAAAAGAAGCTTGTAAATAATTTTTTCCCTTCTCCCCCGTACCCCAGATGGGACTCGAACCCACAATCCCCGGCTTAGGAGGCCGATGCCTTATCCATTAGGCCACTGGGGCTGGCAGCTGGCCTTTGCCCAAACGTTTACATAAACATTGACACAACATAGTAGAATAACCACCAATTTCTTTTTTTATACAGTATAATGAATGACCAGCAAAAATTAAGTATATCTAATATTATACAATTCCGAAGCTAAATTATATTTTCTTCTGCAGCGAAGGCGATAGATTTCTCTCCAATACATTTTCCTTTAAGCGCAACTTATCAACTTGGCCGGCATTTGCTAGTACTTCCGCTTCTGTTAAACGTTCAGCACGATTTTCTTGTATAGACTCTAAAAGCAGAGATAAAGATTAACACAAAAAAACCCCTAACACACTCATTCACCTAATCTAGTAAGATTGCGCTACGTACTACTGTATGGGGTATATTTATCGGACATAAGACTTTCCAAATTATAGCCAATAAAACCAATCACGCCAGCTATGGGTAATGTAATGTAAACAGCGTTACGCCGCAAAATTGCCATAATAATGGGCCACATTTTTAATTAATGAAATAGACTAGTTTCACGATTTTCTGATTTGTTTTTCTTTTCTTACTTTAAGTTGTGTGCATGCCAAAACAGCTGATTAACAAAAACATGTGAGTCGAAAAAAATTTTGTGAGGACAGGATTGCGTTTTTGTTAATAACAAATAGTAGTATTGTACATTTACCAAAATAAATGCGCCGCACATGGGGTAGATGAAGAGAACGTAATTAGCCAGATGTCCAAGCCTTTAAGAGACTGATGCAGTAAAAGACTGGTATGACAGATTTACACTTGTTTCAGAAAGCCTACTATTGTTTAGTATGAAAACTTATCGAAATTATCTGCAAATAAGTTAAATAGCGAGTACCACAAATACAAAAATAACCATAAAATTGCGCTCGGTTGAAGCTAGTGAATATTCGTCCAATTATTTCCACTTTCTTTGAGTATAGCCCCAGTCTTCGTTTTTACAATACCGTGGCAAAATATATTTTTCGGACGTGAAATTGTAAATGGCCTAAAATGTAAAACAAAAAAATAATTTTAGAGCGTAGAAGAAAAACAATTGACATGCGACAGTAAATTTTAAAACGAGTGCGTTTGAATGCAAGTGGGCCTCCAAGTGTGATTAACTACATAAAAGGGAATCATACCAGAACTTTGAGAATCAAGTATTTCTCTACTTTTTCCAAAAATAACATTCTTTCGTAAAAAAGTTACTTAAAACATGACAGCCGTACTTTTTATCAATAATTTAAAAAATATTAAGAAAAAGTCGAATAATTTTATAAAGCTTTACAAAAAAATTAAAAATTATTTACAAATATAAATTGGGTGTGTTGTCAAAGGGAATAACGAATCAAAAAATTTTGATGGTAACGTGAATGCCGTCAGTCCGATTTTTCTGAAAAAAATATTTTATTTAAATTTTACGAAAATTTTATACTAACTAAAATCTCTCCGTTCAATATTTTTTTCGTTATATTACTTATCCGATAAAATAGTTGTAAAGTTTTTAAAGCGCTGAGGTCGCTTTATACACTGAGTGACGCTTTCCAGATAGGAAATAGTTAATATGTACATTCCACCGCATGCAATCTATGATATGAGAATCTAGGATATAAGAAAACCGTTGTGGTACAAAAAACTCAGCAGCAATCTTTCAGACACCTTTTTATAAGAAAAGCGCCTTTTATGACGCTATGTGAAAGATGCGTCTTCTATATGAAAAATGTCTTCCCTGGTACTTTTCTAAGCAAAGTTGGTATACAGAAAAATATCTTTGCATTTTAAGTCTTTTCCATGCAGCAATCTTACCGAAACTACTTTTCTTTTTGTAGAAAATCTTCTCCAGGACACATGCTTATAAAAAAAGTTTTTTGTAGGACACTTTACTGTAAAGCCGTATACTGATATATTTTTCTTTAAAACTTTCAGAAATTTCATTATTCGAAAAACTCCTCAAAGACCTGATTATAATATAATACATGGAGACCGTCTTTCAAAATAATTTGGTAAGCAGAATACTGTTATATAAACAATATTTTGTAAGAGATTTTTGATATGGAAAAGTGTGTAATTGGATACTTTATGTTCAGGTACATAAAATCGCTGTGGTGCACCATGAACGACTTTAGATGAAGCCGTAATGCTTCTGGGGAAAAAAATAATATTGCACTTATTTTAATAAATATAATTTACGAACAATATATATATAGGAGCGACTGAAACACATTTTTTGTTCTCATCGATTTCATGTTTTTATCCATATTCTTATAAACGAATTGTAACAATATGCTTCAAAAGCAAATCTTATACAAATAGAGTGGAATTTACATAGTTTGAGGTATAGCTGGTATGGTTTAAGAGCAAAATGGTGTAGCATTTTTCACTATTTAGGTAGTCCCTTGGCAGAGTATTCGTATTCAAATAATTTATCTGTATGAATTCTTATCTCTGATTTTTATATGTCCGCTTCGCAAAGACGATGGAAACGTACAGACCAATTATTTTTCTCCATAAACGAAGTTACGATGATTACAGAGCCAGGAGAGTAAGATATTCCCTCTCTCTTCGTTGTTTTCTTTACACAGTAATTACATAACTTTACATATTATGGCTGCTATTTTTGATCTATAATGACGTTAAAAAACGCTAAACTTTTAATCTTCCACATTGGAAAAGAGAATGAGAAAAATCAGAATTACACTTTAAAGTGAAAATTGGATGCAAACAAATTTCACCCAAGAGGAAAATAATTGATCTATATGTTTCCATTGTCTTTGCGCTACGTTGTTAATAGAGATGGGCCGGGGTCGATAGAAAAACAGCTGTGTTTGTTATCGTTATTTGTTTTACTGTTTTCTTAAGATCCGTATAGTTTTTGGATAATTGAAATTTGGGAGGTAGGCTAGGTCAAAATGAATCCTTTAGATCAAAGTGAACATTTGTTGGCACTTAAAGGTAAGTTCTCAATATTCCATGCCAAGAATTGTTCCTTTATTGTGAGGTTGCGGCTTTATTCCAGTGATGCGTTTGACCCGGCCCACTTTGGTGCCCCCACAAATAATTCGTTGTGAGCCTCGCGACTTGCCTCAACTGAGTCTGAAACAAGCTCTGATATCAGAGGGTGTCACTATTGCCGGTACGGAGATTTTGGCCGCAGGACAATTTATGCTACTGCCTCAATCATTTGGAAATATCTATCTGGGAGAGACATTTTCCAGCTATATTTGTGTTCACAACTGCACTTCACATCCAGTGGAGGGAGTTACCGTCAAGGCTGACCTGCAGTCGAACAACACTCGCATTAACTTGCCCATGCACGAAAATAAGACTAAGCCAGATACACTGGCTCCTGATGAGACACTAGACGATGTCATACGGTACGAGGTGAAGGAAATTGGAACACATATGTAAGTCGACTAACGAATGTAAATTTATTTGATTGTTGTTTTATTCAGTCATCTGACTTCTTTTAAGACTTGTCTGTGAAGTTAACTATACCACTCCCGCTGGTTTGCCTCAATATTTCCGGAAATTCTTCAAATTTCAAGTTTTGAAACCACTCGACGTAAAGACAAAATTCTATAACGCAGAATTGGATGAAATATACTTGGAGGCACAAATACAGAACATTACCACCGGTCCATTTTGTTTGGAGAAGGTTGAGTTGGACAGCTCGGATCAATACACAGTCACTTCGCTGAATACTCTGCCAAATGGGGAATCAGTATTCACTTCAAAAAATATGTTGCAACCCAATAATAGTTGTCAATTTTTGTATTGCTTAAAGGTAATATTTCGAATATACACACATCCCTATATGCAAAACTAAAGTCTGTTATTAAATTCTCGCAGCCTAAACCAGAGATTGCCAAGGATATCCGGTCATTACGGGTGGCGAATAATGTGGGGAAATTGGATATTGTATGGCGTTCTAATTTAGGAGAAAAAGGCCGCCTGCAAACCAGCCAATTACAAAGATTGGTAAGAAAATTAAACATCCGACCAATACTCGAACGGCTTATGTTAAAAATTTCTGTATGAAACCGTGAAATGGGAAACGAGCGGCTGTCGTACATATAATCCTCTTTCAGGCCCTATAAAGCCGGTTGTCTCTTTGAGTGGTGATCACCCTATAGAGCCGATAGTGAGTTCAAAAACCCCGTAATTTGCAAGAGTTTCCCAAAAATTTCCGTAATTGTCGTTAATGTGCAGATTTCAGTTCAGTTAGTTTAACATTTGAAATACTTGTATGCTATGTGAGTGTGAGCAGATCATCCACATCACATTAATGGAATACAATAAAATTGCATGCTCTGAAAAAACATCAGTTCTCAGGGAATTGAAAAATTGCTTTATACTCTTCAATTTTTATATTAAGCTGTAGTCAACCAATCTTCTACAACATTAAAAAATTGAGGCAAATCGCTCTACATAGGAAAAATCCATTTGAGTTAGTCTACGGTTCGTTTCGTTTGGTGTTTCTCTGATGTTTAATATGCAAGCCAGTATATTCTTTAATTCATTAGAAAAAACACTGTTCATTTTTAAAAACGATTTTATATTTTAGTTTACCCGCTCACAAGTATTAAATATGTGGAACTATTCATAATTTGTTATAGCTCTCTAACTCGTATATGTTTTTATGGTTCATGGTTTTAAAGATGTTACTGTGAATTAATGATGTTCCATGAGTGAAGCTGTTGAAATATTTTTTATTTTTCCATGAGTATACTCTTAATAGCCGACGAGTATTCCGTACTTATAGTTTTTAAAATATCGTAGGGAATGATGGTATCCCTTCTTTCACAAGAAAATAAGCTGAACATGTTTCCGTACTTTGATCCGATATTTGTAATTGAAAATGCTTTTTAAAAAAAGTTTATATTCATTATGCAGAAGGTGCGGACAAAGTCGCCAGCTTCTCTGTGTTTGTAATCAGCAGAAAACATCGATAAAGAACTAGTTCGTAAACTAATGAAATATGAAGCAGTTGGCAAAATTGAAAAATTGGACTGGTTGTAAAATAGGTGTTTCGTGCATATTATAAAATGACCCTAAAGTAGAAGTATATGCCAAATAATAATTTAAAAAATAGCTCTATCAAGCGGGTAGACAGCAAATATGGCTTGTTCCCAGTCTACAGATGGATACCGTTTTTTTGCCTCCAGCGAAATTAGACAAACATGATGCTAGTTAATTAACTAGGGAAATATGAACTACTTCTGGTCAAAATAGTTGTCAAACAAAAGCTGTACTATTTATATTGAAAGTAGTTCATGTATAGTGCACATTGAACCAGGAACGAATCTAGTTTATTTTGTAAGCTGTTAGTAAGTAAAGTTGATAAAAAAAATATCGGGTGGAAGGTTATAGTTCAATAATTATCGTTCTTCATGAGTCTTTTTCTCTTCTATTCGTTGCAGCCATTCGAATATAAAGATGTCCGCTTGGAAATCATCGATGCCCTAAATATAGTCAAAATCGGCGAACCTTTCACATTCACATGTCGAGTTACTAACACTTCAGAACAACCTATGGATTTGATGGTTAAATTGCCCACTCCCTTGGATTATAATTGCCCATATACAGGCTCGGCTGAATTCACGCTCGGCATTGTGGATCCAAATCAATATCGTGAATTTCCCCTAACTATATGTCCCTCCAAATTGGGCTTAGTAAAGGTATCACCATTAATATTTGTTAACACTTTACTTCAGGAACAGTATACCATAGACAAAGTAGTAGATGTGTTTGTGGTAGACGCCGATTATCACGACGATGAATCACTCCAAGTTAATAGATTTGTACGTTATGATAATGCACCAACAGCGCAATTGGAGGATACATCGCTACAATTGCAAGTGGTCTAGTTGAGGACATACAAATACATTCCTTTGCAATTTAGATATATCTAGAATTATTTAATGAAGTAATGATTTTGAATAAATGAATTGTTTATAATGTTGAAGCGTTGCAATTATTATTATAGGACAGTTATTTCAGACTAAATAATCTATAAGAATAACTGATTGGAAATATTTATGCGTACGATTGATCAGTTGCTTAAAGAACATATGAGGCGAAGTTCCTTCGACAGCATAATGTGTTGGCAGACGATTCGGTATTGCAACTATGAGAAAATTATTTGTCTTTTAACTATGATAGGTCTCTAAAAAATATGCTTTGATTTATGTGGCACTTAGTCATTTTTATATCTTCAAAGTATCAAATATATTTTAACCAAGGGTTTCAGGACTTTTTTAAGTCGAGTGAGAGACCCCCGTCTCTCTAGGTAGCTGGCTGGCGGACACGATAATTGCCGCAAATCTTTATGGGCCTTTTTAAAACTTGGTACAGTCTAATAGTTTACCAACGTTTCTGCTAACTCCCATAGAATACGTTTCTGGTAACTCCCATAAAATTCCGAAATTGAATTTCCTCCCTGTAACTTCTCATCCGTAGACGGCAGTAACTTGTATCTTTTTATAGTGCTTCCATTGTATTTTTATAATGATGAATTTGAAAAAATCGACGATCTAATCACACCTCTTTCGGTATGCCCAACACAAATGACCGATTAGCCTTCGGCACCTTTGGCACGTCCCGTTCCGTACCGATTTGCCGAAATTCAGTCGTTCATCAGAACTGTAGTCCTCTACAAAGTGGAGAAAAATCAAGTTAGTAACCACACCTCTTCTGGGACCTGCCGAACAAATGACCTCCCTGGTGGCTCCCAAGCAAATTGCCTGATTTAGGCTATATATTCCTAGATTCCCATCTTTCATTCAATTGAACTATATTAGTATAATGTAGGACGCATAATGTTTTTAATATTTATAATAAATATTAAAAGAAATAATTATTTTTGATTAATCTAAAGAAGGTTCACAAATTATTATTAAAGATGATTTACATAAATATTACTTGTAACCGTTACGGCCTTTAGCGACATTTGTACAGCTGCCCTGTATTAAGGTAAGAATTGGTATGTGGATTTGTAGTTGCTAATAGGCAGGCCCATGACATTCTGTATCATAGTTAATACATAGTAATAAATACCAACCTGTCGAATAACCATAATTCGCATTAGAGCGAAATATGTTTTTTCATGCGTATTTGTTCGAAGACACAGTCGGAGAACAAAGGCGATGAGATCAAAGATACATTTTATTTAAAATTGAACCGGAACAAATTGGCCCCCAAAATAGATAAATTCAGTCTGAATAGCAATAAATCCATGCAGGGTGAACAATTTTGCAATAGACAAATTTTGAAGTCAATTGTAATGTGTGTTGTGAAGGAAAAGACAGATAAAGTTAGATTTTATAAACGGAAGAAAGGATTATTGAAAGATATGGAGAGCTTGGTTAAGGAAAGATACAGGGATTGAGGTGAAACCTAAAAGTTCTATCAAAAGTAAATATTGCGCTAGGGGGCTACTTACCGTAACTACAGTGATGAATATCTTGGCAAGAGTTCACTGCAAATATCGAGAGAACATTTGAACGAATGTCGACGACGTCTGTCTGTCTAGTTGGTCCATCCTAATATTTTGCCAGATCGTAGCCGATTCTTGTAAATAGGCAATATCGACCCACTCTTTCTGACATCTCCCATACAATCTGACTGATTTTCCAAAATTCAGTTTGTCCACTTAACTCCTCCTTCGTGTACCTCAGTACCTTAAAATATTGTTCATCCTACTTGATTATAATACACGGCAGAATTTGAATTTGTAGTCGACTAACTACGCCCCTTCTGGAATCTCCTTCACCTTTGTGCCCAATCTTTATAGCCTTGGATTGTTGACAACTCTTTATTTGTCTCCCTCTTGTTGTCCTTGGAACAAATACAATTTAACGAGTAACAAGTAGATAAATGCCGACTCCTTCCCTTTTTTCCTCCCTTATTTTATACATGGTAATTATTCGTAATCAGATATTCTTTCTGACCGTATCGTGTCAAGTTAATTTTTCGATACCAATCAAATAAATCTTGGCAAATTGAAATCTATTTGGTCTTTTTTTTATTTTATTTTTCTAAATTTGTTGCACCATTTGGCGTTCCATCTCAAGTACTTGGATCGATATTTTTCACTTTAGTCAAACTTGGTACACGTTGAGTGTTTGCCAATGTAGGCAGATTTTCCGAAATTCAACCTTTGCTCTGAAATTTGTAGATAGTGGGCTACAGCAGCAGTCTACATTTTTGTCCATTGTATTGATTTATAATTCTATATAAATTTTGGGAAATATTGATCATGCAACCACGTCTCTTCTAGTATCTTCCCATAAACATTGATCGATTTATCGAAATTTGTTTTCCGTTGTAATCCCCAATTACATGCTTATCAGTTGCATTGTATTATTTAGAGTACATGGTAAAGTTAGAAAAATCGACCTTATTAGCTTGCTCATACAGAATACATAAGTTCACCTATATATGACTAGATTGATATTTTCATTCAATTGAAATAAATTCAGCACAAAAAGAATAACCCATTAGGCATTTAGTAATCTAATTTCTGCGAATGAAAATGGACGGCATTGTCACGTCCCTTAAAGTAGTACACATACAAGCCGGCCGATTTAGCAAAATTCGAAGGTTCATTTACAATTTACAAGCCGTTGTATTCAAAAAGTCATATTTTAAAGTATTTTCTTTTTGAATGAGAATGTAGCTATTTATCATGCTACTTCTGGCAGCCGTCGCACTTTTGCATCAACGCAAAATGGCGTTGGTTGAGAGGTGAAGGCATATGTAAATCAGTTCAACTGACTGAAATTTATGTACTGATTTTTCATTTAAAGTCCAGCCCCAAATGTAATACATTATAATCAAAATATAATTTTGAAACAAGTTTTAAGATTTCAAATAAATTGTACAAAAGGCGGATTGATATAAAGGCAAAAAGATAATGACGGTACAGAAGATGAATTTTGCCCCCATGGACACGATGGTGCTTTAAACGCAATCATAAACGAAATGCTCTTTTTCATTCTGAGCAATTTAACAAATCCCAATAAGTTATGTCATAATCCATCCAATATCTTGTGCTCCATAGGATTAAGATAACAACATCATTTACTGCTAAAACAATTTCCCATCCCAAAACTACTGTACAAGGCTTATTTTGCATAAGTACATACAAACCACCTATCGTTGGACGTGCACATTTTACTCGGTTGTGACCTAATGTGTGGTCTCTTTTGAATGCCAAACATTCGAATGTGTACATTAGTTGTAATCTGCCACAGGCCTACCGTTACATTTTTGTTGTTGTTCCTCGTGATCCACGCACCCAACGCTCGCTCCTTCGGCGGCTGCCTATGTGTCTAATAAAATTATTAATAAAAGCCTGTCCATTCTGCAAACATGCAATGGCAGCATACTAACCGAAGACAAAAATCTTAGATACCAGAAAACGGAAGGGGGCTCCAAGCGGGTCCATGTCTGTTCGCCTCAGTTGACGGCAGTAACAGTGAGCAGCCAGCCAGCAGTGGTTGGTTGCACAAATGTTATTCAAATATTGTTATTTGTACAATTAAAATTTATGGCTAAGGCTAAACACTTTTTTGTGCAAGAAGAAAAAAAGCGAAATATTTAAAAGATCCCCCCACTTCTAAGGCGGCAATGGTGGGGCGTACGCTGCTTTGCCGTACTATGGCATTAGAAGAAGAGAAATTTTCAGATACTCAGATAAATTTGTGTGAATGAAAAAAAAACCGTTTTAACGGAAATGTTCAATGTAGCTGTAAACGTCTTTAGCTTTTGAATGCAGAAATTCAGCTGACGTTCATAGATATGTGCGTAATTTTGTCGCCGTCATTGTCCGTCCGCCCGGTCCATCCGTCTTAAGTAGTGGTGTGCCAAGTAATGTTCGATATAAATTTTAATTGCCGTTTTTATAAATCCGTTTTTAGTGAAATTTTTATATTATAATTCGCAAAAAGTCACAAAACAAATCTATTTTTTATGTTTTATTGCAACGGCTGTCTAAACTGGACCTGTTTGGCGTTTGAGCGTAAGGACTAGCAGTCATACAGTGGGTCAAATAAATAATTGGTGAAACAAATTTTAAAGTACAGAGAAATTGTCATTAATAAAATTCGTACTCAGTACTGAGAGGAATTACAATTTACTATCTGTTAAAAAAGTGTCGAGAATTGGTCAATAAAACACAAAATATTTACGATTCATTCAAACCAGACTCCTTCTGAAAAACTTGTCCCAATAAAGAATCGCGAATTATCGAATGAAAATGGATGCCCCAAAGCGATAATTTGAGTTGTTTTACATCAGGTACACATCTGGTAAAAATAATAAGTACACCCTATTTTTTTAAAGGCTCGTAGACGAAAATTTATTTCAATTAAAAGAAAAAACAAATACTAATTTCTTTTGTTATAACACTGGAAATAAAATAAATACTAAAACAATAACAAAAAAAAAAACAAAAGTTAAATTCAGTATTTTTCAAAAAGTAAGAAATTAATAAAAAAACATTGGAACAAATAATAAGTACATTTAGTTAAAATACGTAAAAGAGTAAAAAAATCAAAATTTTTCTACTAAATTGGCTGAGTTTCGTTAAAAGTCGGTATATCCACCTTTATTTTAAATTATTTTGTTGACTCTTTTTTGGCATGCTGGCAATAAGCTTCCTGCAGGTTTCTACTGGTATTTCATACCAAGTTTTTTGAACAAAATTTAATCAACTCTCCCCAAAAGATTTTCGATTGGATTTAAGTCCGGAGATTGACTTGGCCAGTCAAGAAGGGCAACATTATTATCTTGGTAAAGCAACTTAGAAGTATGCTTCGGATCGTTATCCTGCTAGAATATCCATCTAAGAGGCATACTTTCCACAGCATAATTTAACATCGTATTTTCCAAGATATCTTTGTAGTGGAATCTGTTCATAGTGTCTGTAATTCGACGCATCAAACCGACACTATATCACGAGAAACAACACCTGATCATAATATTGCCGCCCCCGTGCTTGACCGTCTTCTTTGTAAAGCGAACATGGACGCCTTAGGGCGTCAAACATTCCGGACACAGTCATTTCCAAATACATTAATTTTTGTTTCATCGCTCCACAAAATGTTTCGCCATCTTTTTTCATCGTCTCCTCCTTTAAATTTTTTTTGTCTAAATAAAGAAACTCTTCTGGTTATCCGTCCTGGTAAATGTGCTTCTTTTAGTCTACGACGAACCGTTCGCGATGAAATTACATTTCCAATTTTTACTGAAACCGCTCTTGAAGACATAAACGGATCCTTCTTCGCAAGGGTTACAATAAGGATATGTGTTGTTTTTAAAGTTTTGTTGGGTCTTCCGCGAGTTTCGACGGGCTTTTTAGGCTTAAGCATTTTGTACAAAAAATAGCGACCGAATCGTAGTTTCTGCTATAGAACGAAGACTTTGGCCATTTTCCCTTAGTCTTGAAACAATTTTTCTCTCCTCCGGAGAACAATGACTTTTTCGACCCATGGCTGATTTTTCTATTATATATTTTGTTATGAATAAAGATAAACAACAGTAAAATAACTAGCCTTTCCAAAAAGACTGGTTATTTAAACAATAAAGTATTGCAATGTTTACTTTCCGTTAAAGTAACTAAAATTAAACATAAAGCAAAAATAAGCAGGTGTACTTATTTTTTAGATTTTATGTGTATGGTAGTTGTTCGATGATAATTGTTGAGCTTTTAACAATAAATTCGTTCACAATGATAGCCTTGTGAGATGTTGTATTGTCGTGGGGGAAAATCCATTAGTTTTCTTTCCATAAATCTGTCCTTTATCGGCTAATTTGCTCTTTCAAACATAGTATGACGCCTAGATAATATTTTCAAGATTATCTTGACTATTTTTGCAAATATAAAAGTTTTCCCTTGTCGCAATTATCCATCTAAGCCACTGTGTGTAGCCTGCCAAACACTCGGACACACATATGAGTATAAGATATACGCAAATGCGATAGGCGCACCAAATGAAAGAAGTCATGAAGAAAAAACTATAACAGCAAAAAGCAATTATTTTTCGTTGCATTGAATGCCCCAAAGAATATGAACCAGTGTAATATGATCATTTCAATAAAAACGACATTTGTGCATAATTGCCGTAATAAATTTCGCAATGACATTTTCATGTTACGATGTCCGTCCTCAAGTTTCTCCTTTCACCGTATGTCCAGCAATATTCCTTTCTTCCTACTCCACGGTGCAACTCTGTTGACATTTAGTACATCTCTGCTTTGTTCTTTGATCACCATGCACACACACATATGACATCTGAGAATTCTAACGGTATTCTAATATTTACCTTATTATAGTGCGGTCGGTTTGTTTATTTGTTAATACGAGTGGAATTAATTGCCGTCTTTGTCAATTTGAAATGCAGCAGCATTTGCCAAAATGTCGCTGTAGTATGTTAAGCTGTATTTAAAGAAACACTGTTGGGCAAATGCGTAACAATAATTCGTGTATGAAAATGAACAAGTTGTTTAAAGTTCGCTTAAAAGTGCAGCTGCTGCGGCCATTGTCATGCCGAAGATTAGGGACAACGATTAGTGCCACAAGTTGTGATTCTGTGTCTGCATCAATATTTCCAATTAGACACAACTGTGAACATGGAACATTAAATACAAAAATATGCAATTTTTCGTAAAGCGATTACTAAATTAAGGTAAGTTTTGCTGTAGACAAAAAAGTGTTTGGTTTTATGTGCGATTTATAGAGAGTGATGTATAGTGGAGGGAGAAAATGAGATTTGGCGATGGTGTTGTGGGCATTACGAAAAATGTACTTTTTGCAGACCGATGAGAAAAAGTTATTAAAACTGTATAATTCGATTACAATTTTTTATAAACATATGTTATATAATTTTTTTTTTTTACAAATTTAAATAAATAACAAGTTTATTTCTAAAATCCAGAGTATCAAAAGGGATGATTGATCCAGTTGGTGGCGACAGAATTACCGTTCTGGCATTTTTATTTTTTTGGTAAATTGCATTACCAAATGCTTGTTATACATTTTTAAGCATTGTAATTCCTTACAATTATGCGAAATCGTGGAGAGAGAAGCCTGACGACTGTAGGGCTCCCAATTTGGGATTTGAGAAAAAATTTTATATTACCACATCGGTTTTGACAACCTGGTTTTAACGGCAACCAATCGGTTTCACAACCGTCCTTCTAATGAATATTTTATAAAGCCTTTCTCAGAAAAGGCTTCACGAGCCCGTTTTATATCACAAATGTCGTACTCAGATTGTAGGCATTCGGTATATACAGCAACCGGAAAAGGGTTATTGAATTTGATCAATCGTTCCACCAGGATAATATTGAGGTAGTGTACCGCAATATATTTACATATTTGCAAATTTGCAAAAAAAAAACAACAAAACAGCTGATTTTGTCGTCTTTTTTAAAATTGTCTATTTTTGGCAATTAACGAGTATGACTGTCGTTGCATTTTCTTCAATTTTATGCAAATGCGAATCCTTTGTCTTTTATGAAATTAATGATATTTTTCATGAACTTTTTTCTTGAGCCAGTTATATCGGCGAAATTTGTATGTTCCTTTGAGAATTTACGTATGCTGATTTTACGATTTCGTCAATTATCCTCTAAAAGTCTATTATAGCCCAAAGTACATCATGTGTTTCTGTAAGATTTTCATTTAAATACAATATGGGTTTTCAATTTCTTTATTATCTCTGTGCTGTTCGTGGATTGGAGAAATCTTTGGCACAAAATTGCAAGAAATTTTGTTATTATTTTAATTCCCAATTCCTGGCAATTTTTGTTGGGTTTCGCGGGAATTTCAAAGTTCCCAAAATAATGCATCAGTAGTATATATATGTATGAAATTTTACAAATTGTTAATTTGAATTTAATGGAACATGAAAAATGCACTTATTCGAGTATCTTAATGTGACATATGAATTAAGCTATGGGCGTGTTACTTCCAATACTATGCTCAGATTTATCAACAAGAATGATTTGAACTTTTCTTCTTAACTGGCGAATAGAATACACATTTCTATTTATTACGCATCGCAAATAGAAAAGACCTCAAAACATTCCTTCTCCAATTAGTGGCACTATGTTTTCACAGTGTTCCAAAACTGGTTATTCGAACAGAATTTTAGTTAAGTAATCAAAGAAAACCTTATAAATGTTGTTCTAAAGTTGTAAGTTCAAATTTTTTCTGGTGTTGCAAAAGCGTTATGTAAACAGATCTACATATGTTATATTGCTACATCACGAGAACTGACGTTGAGTTCCTTCAAACACTATCATAACTTCCTCCCACCCCTTCTCTAAACTGTTTGCTATTGTTTACTTGTGTTCTCGTTCTGGTCGTGAATGGTTATAGCGTTTTAAAGAAAAGTTTTAAAAAGTGGAAAATATATTATGTTGTATTTCTTCTGAAAAGAAAAAAAAAACTGCTGCTGAAGCCAGCTGGGAAATAAAGTCTGTTTATGAAGAAAACGGACCAAATGAAAGAACTTGCCAAAAATGGTTTAAAAGACTTTCTACGGGCGATTTCTCCGTAACGAACGCTCCCAGAAATTGTTTCCCGTGCAACAGTTAGGGGAATACCTGAAATAAACAAAACAATCAGTCTCAACCGTTCACGGGGTAATAAAAGAGCTCGGATTTGCGAGCAACCTCGACGTGTGGGTACCTCACTCTCTCACCGAGGCCTCACACTGCCTTGCGGACCGGTCAGAAACTGTCAGAGCTTGGGTGGAAAGTTTTACCTCACCGACCATACTCCTCAGACCTCGCCCCGACCGATTGTTACCTATTTCGCAGTTACTTGAAGGATTTGAATTTGTGTGAGAGGTGGGGAGAAGTTATTAAAAAAGGGGGAGATTATATAATAGATTAAAATAATTGTTTTCTTGCATATACATTTGTAAATACAGTAGAACTCCAATTATCCGAACTCCGATCAACCGAATCGCTGATTGTCCGAAGCCATTAGCCATTAGCCATTGTGTTGTAGTCCTCTTACTCGTTCATATGTACATTCTTTTATTTTTATATATTCTTTTTATGTACTTTTACTTCTTTTTACTTTACTAATGCATACGATGTCAAAAATAAGCTCTTTTACTTTAAAATCCCTTTTTTTTTCAGAAAAAATCCAATTATCCGAATTTTTGATTATCCGAATGTGGTCCGGTCCCAATTGATTCGGATAATTGGAGTCCTGCTGTATATTTCTTTTAAAAACCGGACGAACTTTCCGAGCCACCCAATATTTCAAAAACTAACTTTCAGTCAAGTGTGTATGTGCTCTCTCGATCTCTTTCTCGACGTGAAGCTTTCAAAGTTTAGTGTTTTTTTTTTAACGTGGTGTATGGAGATTTTCTTTAATCAGCGATTTAGTTACTATAACCTGTAAAAATAGCAAACAAAATATGTACTGTTATATATGTCATCTTACTTAACTTTGCTCCAGAGCGAGTTCTGTAGTCTACAACAAAGATGAAGATTTTTATCATACTCGTATGTGCATATATACAACTGTAGGGTGATTTTTTAAGATTTATGTTCTTCAGGTTAGCAACACTGGTTGGTAATGGCGTCCAAACGTCATCTGTCAAAGTGAAAAGTGTACAGTATACTCTGCCATTTCATTGTGGAAAGACTAATAAACGAGCAACGATTGTAAATCGTTAAAATTTGTTATCAAAATTCGTGCTCTGTGACAAATGTGCATCGTTTGATACGACCATTTTATGGTCGTCATAATCGACCTGCTGAATCAACATTCGTGCTGTTATCTTCAAATTTCGCATCAAATTTACTTTGTAGGACATAAAACCATCGACTCGCATGCGTAGAACGCGTATCGAAGAAAATATTGCAGCCGTAACGACCAGTGTTAACGAAGATCGTGAAATGTCATTCAACCACAAGGAATTTTTTTTTTGTCCCAATTGGCTGAGTTCGACTTGGTTGACATGTAGTTTTATAAGGACGATCCACACTGCTCGCGAAACAATGGATTTGTTGGGGGAAGAATTTCGTGAGCAGCTTATCTTTCGATTTGTCTCTGTGAGTTGGCTTCCAAGATCTTGCGATTTAACGCCTCTTGATTATTTCTTGTGGGGTTATGTCAAGTCGCTAGTCTATGTGGGCAAGCCGAACATTACTCAAGCCTTACAGGATAACATAACACGCGTTATTCGTGGAATACAGGCCGAAATGCCCGAAAAAGTGACGAAAAATTGAACCTTTCGAATGGACATTTTAAGACGGAGGCGCGGACAACATTTACATGAAATTATCTTTAAAAATTAAATGGAAAAGGTCAATTTATCGATTCCAATAAAAATGTTAATATATGATGCAAATTTAAGTATTTTATTCGATTTTTACAAAAACTACGATTAAAAAAATCACCCTATACTATAGCATACGTACAAGAACTGTGGTTTTGCTAAAATTCACTCTGTCTTTAGATTGTAATTCGCCTTAAATAAAAAAAAAAACATATTTTGATCCAATAATGTCAATAATAATGAGCAGAAAATCAGAATGATTACAGAAGTTGGAGAAGAGGAAAAATACAGTTTCAAAAACAAAGAACTTTATTTTCCCTTAAACAAAATTACGTTTGACCCATTTTGACATTGTCTACGTAGAGCAGCGTAGACTGAGAGGATGGATATTTATTCAAATTCATTTTATTGCAACTTTCAGTTCTCTTATCGTTGTGTAATGTTTAATGCACCATCTGTCAAAATTTTAATTACCAACATATTAGAGTCGTTTTGGAAACTGAATTTTCATACGTTTTTTATAAGAAAAAAGTTCAATATCAGTCTAACATAGGAAAAACATCCATCAATTATCTATTCCAACTGACGATATAGTTTTTCGACACCCGCACTGAATCATTTCAACCCGGTTTTAAATCGCTGCTGAAAATAGACTGGATTCTGCATTTTCATGGCCAGATCTTTAGTGTGTGAGATTTGAAAGCAGGCAGGACTATTATGAACAGTTCCCCTAAGCAGCTAAAATGTAGAATACTTTTTCATGGGTATCGTATGTACATTTAGTATTCTACCAAAAACACACGACATTTTGTACGGGATTACAGATTTATAGTTAAACTTATCTACACGGATTACGTCTTGTACCGCAGTAATTTGTGTCCCCTTGGATTTGTGTCTTGTGTAATTGCCCAGCATTTGCACTTTTGAAGTATTAAACCACTCTGCAGATTTATATAAAAGTTTTATCGAAATTGTTTTCTATTTAGCGCATACATGAATTTAGTGAAAAACAATAACATTGAATTTGTTAAATGCCAAAGCATTCGCAATCGCAATAGTTATTTGTAATTATTTGAAACATTGTTAAAATATTCAACACTACAAACAGCCACCATTTCACACCGATCTACTCATTCATTCATGTGGTCGCTTGGCCGATCAAGCCTTGTGACGTGATCTGATGAGAATCTATGTGCGGCTAGCAGCCCACTTCAGTTGAGAACGGACATTACGGGCACAGCCGTACGTAAATATTTCGTTATATCGTATGTAATAAAACTATTTTACACTGTCACACATGCAATTAGCTTCTCTAATGCTTTAAGCCTCTTAATGCACAATGCGATTGCATACGGGAGTGTATGCGATGGCTACTACTGTCAGTGCCGAAGCGCCTCCCATTAGAGTGCAATCAACACAACGAACAACGGTTGCATTATTCGAAAATTGCGGCAATCGCAAAGGCCCAGAGTTGCCAGGGGACAACATATACATTTTCATTGAAAGAAATCAGCTAACGTTGAAAGAATTGCATTCTACGAAAATGTTCTTTGATAATTCTGGGTTTAAAAATGATATCCAGAAAAGTGTCATATTTAGTCCTCATTAATATGATATTTTTTCGTCAGAAATCCACAGCTTTATTATTCTTAAGCAGTAATACCTCTATTCTGACCTCGGTTTGGCTCGGTGTTGGACAATCTATGCCATCATCAATAATCTGCTTGATTTCGTTAATTTGTACTACTTTTTAACTAGCAGCTTGTAAAGTGGGTTTGAATCCCGAATATGGCTTTTGCAGAATATGTAGTATGTGGCCATCACGTGTCAATGACATTCAGATTAGGGACTTTGCTTTTTAATATTTATTGTGGTGTAGTCGGCTTAGCTATGCCAAGTGTTCTTTGCGGGCTCTGCTTTCTGGTTTCACTTATTACTATGTTCCTTGCCGTGGGGAAACTAATCGATCTGAATATTGTTGTGCTGTTATTCAGACTATATTTTTTAATTGTTGAGTTAAGAGCGAATTTTTTCCTCTTTTTTTGGCATTGGTGAGGTAGTGTTCGTTGTTTTCTTCTTGGCATTCGTAAAAATATCGTTGGTCACATCGTCCTTGTCTTCCATCGGGGTGTATCCACAAGTGATCATAATAAACTAATACTTCGTTTAAATGCGGATGCGTCGACTTGGTCACTTATGGAATTAGGAGTAAAATTCATGAATTTTGTATTGCAGAGAGAATTATGAACCAACGTTTTTTATCTTATGTGCTTTTGATTGGAATCAACCAAAGGACATTAATTCATACAATTATGTATTATAAATGTATGCGACTAAAGGACGTGTTAGCCCAAAACGTGCATGACGACCGATTCGTAGCATCCTCCTGTATAGCGGATATGTGAGTAACACATTCCGCCTATAAAGTACCGGGAAAGTTTGTCAAGAAAACACAAAATATTTATCATTCATTCAAATTTATTGTGTCGCTTTCAAAGTAGGGCCTTTCCGAAATAACACACTTACGCCATCGATTATTCCCGTGATTCTCGCTGGGAATTCTTTTTCAAGTCTTCTATCACATTATAAGGGGTAGCTGGGACTGGTTATTTGAGTTTGAGAAAGAGAAATAAGTTAGTCGGCTGTAGTCGGTAGTAGCTGTTCGATGGTATTTGTGGACAGAATTTTATTATCTAGCCATGTGAAATTGTGTTACTGCGGTGCAAAATCTATGAGTTTTCTTTCAATAAACTTGTTATTTTTGCATGAATTTGCAAAGTCAAACGACGAGATAATGGTTTTTACTTACCGTCAATATTACCCTGACTTTTGATCGTCTTTCGTGTCAACTCAGTTGGAGGGAGCCATTCCCAATTTATTTAGTTGGATGTCAGACTCATAAACTCATGTCTCAACGTCAGTTGTAAAGTGTTTCATAAATGGAATTGAATCGTTCTGCCCTGTTTTCAGTCACCTTTGCACGGTTGAGTTTTTGAACAAAATTCAGGTGTTTCGGAGCTAGTAGAGCGCCCACATATTGCACACCCAAACAACGATATATAATGGTACGAATTGACTCGTGAGACGTAGACAGTTGAGTTTGATATGACAAATTTCTCCCAAATTAAAATGACGATTTTCAGTCACCATTTCCTTCACTTTATCGATATTAAATTTAGTTGAAAGCGGTCCGTCATACGAAATTTCATTAGCAACACAAAGGACACATACAAGGACATAGTTTTGTTCGATATTTTCATTGATTGTAATTGTAAAAGAAACCAATTAAAAAATCGAACACCGCTACCGAATTAAATGGCAGATCGTACTCAAACTCCGTGTCAATGTAAAGAGCAGTTGTGCCAACTTAATGACAAAAATAATTTTGGCAATCTCTTAAAGTGGGCTTTATGAATGATCAATTCCCGATTCTTTTGTCTACCAGCCAATCAAATGGATTCTCCTTCTCTGTGATGAGTGCAAATTTTACAGACGTATGTCCCCAAATTATTGCCCTTTTAACTTTTTCAGTTGCCTGTAGCCCGTCAACCGTCTACGATGTACATCTGTCACCACGTGGAGGATTATTTGTCGGTTTAAGATGCAAGTTAGACGTTATATTCCCGTGACCCACAAGTATGCTGGCTTATTATCCATACAAAGTATTTTCAATGCAATAACGTTTATGATTATTTATTCCATCATTTGTTTGCTGAGTAGAGTACTTTTGGCAACACTGCCCAATCAACAGTTGGTGCAAAAAGTAACTAACATTTTGCACTTGAAAAACAAGCAGACATAACTTTAATTGCATGCTCAGGCAACACTTAACACATAAATGCTTCAGTAGTCGTAAATTATAGAATTGCGAGAAGACAAAAAAAAAAAAAAAAAGAAAAAGTTAAGCAAATAACAACTATGCAACAGCAGCTCAACAGTGCAACAAACATTTCAATTTTAGTCATTAGGAAACGTACAAACATCAACAGCAACAACAACGAATAACTAAACTGAAATGCAACAACATTAGCAGATCGGCAAATCGACAAAAAAATGAAAAACGCACAAATAATAAAAAAAACTTAAAATAAGGGGTCGTCTAATTTCAGTGGCCATCACATGCTTGAAAAGTTATATACAGACATAGCCGTAATGATTAAGTTGATACGACGACTGGGCTCTGATTCTGATGCTCTGGATACTTCGATTGCTGACGCTGCTGATGTTGCTGTTGATGTTGCAGTTATAAGCGAGATGCACGAAGCAGCCAAGGGAACTAAGATGAAATCGCTGTCGAATGGGAAATTGTAAAATTCTGTTCTTTTGCGAGACGGCCGTTTGATGTTGGCCGCTTTTTGGCGGAGCTTACACCAATTAAAGCGACCCCTCGCTCAGGACGCACATACAAAACCACATACACATACACACATATTATCGCACACTTTCACGTCACTTGACGTTGGAACGCGTCGTCGTTAATTGCAGTCAAACTGTCGTCAAATGGAGCAGAGTTTGGCATTCGATCAAGACGTTAATGCACTCATTTTCTGTGTGATATAAAGGTGGGCACATTAAAAAATAACTTGACATACAGGATGTGATGATACGATCGATAACTTGTAACAGACATTTGGGTGTATACACATCCAATTCCACAGTACTCCAAGCTACTCCAATCCATTGGTCTGCACTCCTTTTAAACGTTGACGAAATGTTTTCTCCGTTTTGCCGGCTTCATACTAGTGCGTGTTATCAGGCTTTATAGAAAAAAAAAAAAAAAACATTTTCATTGTGTTTAAGGAACAGTGCACCGAAACATTAGGATATTGTGAACAATGCACAAAAACGACATTTGGTTTCAAATAAAAATATTAAAATTCTAAACAAAGAAAAATTTGTAATGACTAATCAGAATGTGGTGAATTTGAGTAATGTCACGGGTTATGTTCGCTTTGAGCCCATCGGTTGTTTCTGGCGCCGGTTTTAACTGCTCCAGAACCCAATCAGTGAACATACGATGTTGTTTGTGAATATTTTCCTTCAGCTCCAGGGATATATGAATTTTGTACAGATGTAATCCCAAGCATTGACGGAAAAATAGCCAAGCTTCTAGTGCGAGGCGTCCGCATCGGGTTCTCCTATATACTCTTACGATAATAATGGTCCTTAAACCGGTCGACTCCAATTTTGCTACCAAATAATAATAAAAAACTGGGTAATATCAAAGTGTGAAATAACATAATAGCCGTGAACAGACTAAATATACCAACCTCTTTTGGAAAGCCACATACAGGACATATTTTTCTAGTGCTGCTGAGTGCAAAATGCAGTTGATGGACCCAACGAACTTTATACTGATCAACTTATAATCACTTCTTGATACGAGCGATGTTCGTCTGCCTATCTTTTAATGCAATCTAGGAAATACTACACAGTTGCACATATGGTTTAGTTGAACCAGGAACGAACTTCGAAAAAACCAGGCAACAAAAAGCATATGTTTTGGGATAGCTCCCAACTAAATTTCTGGTTTGAATCTGTTGGGATTTTTTTGTCACGGTTTTTCTTGTAAAAAATTGGTTATTTATTGTGAATATACGATACACAATTTGTTATTCAAAACGCACATATCTGGTTATATTTTAATACAGCCAACACGTAAATGAAAGGTTTAGGTTTGGTTTTCTCGCTTCGACAGGACGCAGTTTTATTGTGTTTTTTATACCACTTGAATTATTTCTATCAGAGATTAGACTTATTGAAACGCATTTGCTTTTGCGCCAACTACCGTGTGATCAGTCTTTTTCCCATCCGGCATTACATCCTGTCGTGTGTGTTATAATAAGTGATAGACTAATAATGCTTTTTCTATCCGACCTGACTGAAACGTATCGGCACTGCTTTAGATTTGATAAATCAACTAGTGACCAGATACTCACAGTGCGATAAATTCAGAATGTGACACCAGGAAAACATAACGGTGCGTTTCGCCGAATTTAATGCTGCTATTCGTATTCCAATTCCGAGCCAAATTGCTTAAAGGCATTGCTGATTTTGGTATGTCTTGCGCAAATTACACTATCCGATACGCAGTAGTCAGTGCAGATAAAGGAAGATCCTTCTGGACCGGATTATAACAAATGATGCCTTTAATATCGCGATAGTACATTATGGTACCTTTTAGCGTAATTTTTGAGATGATAATAAAGAAAACTGCAGTGAAAAAATAAATTTTTAAAGAATTCAAATTTTACTTAGTGTTCCTGTCATTAATAGCAACTTGGGAGATGTTGCTTCAGCCTTCTCAAGCTTCATCCAAGGCGATTTATGGACGTCGACAATTTTCTGAAGCGCTGGATGAATCAGTATTTGTATAGAAGGAATACCTAGACATTAAAAGAAGAATGTTGCTTGCAAACATGTGCTACTACGGATTAAGCAAAGGATTTAATGATAACGCCATACCTTTAGGGATCAATGTATTTCATTAATTTTTTTATTGCATAGAAAATTCAATTTTATTTTATATAACTAATTGGTTTTGAAGATGATAGATCGTAAATGACTTCCATGCTCATTCACACATACGCAACACCTGGTCAGAAAGTTACTCATTCGGGATCTTCTCAATTATTGTTTTAATGGACTGGACAATTCGGTTAATTTTCTTGGTGTCGTTTTATACTTCTTTTGCTTGACATAATCCCATAAAAAAGCCCACTGAAGTCAGATCAGGTGACCTTGGGGGCCAGCGGAAAGTGGAGTTTCTGGATAATAATTTGTTTCGGAATTTTTGTTGCTCCATCTTGCTGGAACTAAATGCTGTTGAAACGGATACGTTTTCTGCGCATTTTTGGATAAAGAATCACCTTTAACATCTTTAAACGGTCTTCATTGACATTGATATTGTGCTCGTAGCACGATTCGTGCACCACCCTGTGCTACCTGACTTGCTGAGTAGCGTAGAATCCCAGCTTATGACACAATCAAAAGAATCTATCCCGAAAGTCTTCAAGAAAATTATGCTGCCAAATAAATGAATTCACCATCGTTGAACGATAGTTTTTGGAATCATGAACTTTATGAACGGAATATCGACGTCGATGAAATCAATCAAACTAAAATACTGCTATTGTGCTGGTTGAGATATATCCAAAGTTGTGCGGAATGACCATAATCGCTCCATTAAAAACAGTCTTCGGCATGATATCTATGTATGAACGGCGCGGGAAAAGGCGGCAAACATTTCGTTGGAAACGCCATTATTTCTATTTTAATCAGCTAAACCTACTGTTTCTATCCGAATTAAAGCCCGATTTACCACAATTGAACAAATAAATAAACTAGAACGAGTTTTGGTATAAAAAAGTTTTTGGAAAAATGTTGCAAGAATTTCTAAATTTGAATTTGAATCGATCATTAAAAAAACTTGAGGTTATTTAAGTGCGTTAGTAGAAACTTTTTGGGAAAATAAAATTTTGAAGCGATTAAAAATACAGAATATCATGAATTTTCAATGTTGATATTTCACAAACCGTTTCGTATTTGAACACAAACGGTAATAACGACCGAGTATAATTTATAAATACAAAACCTTACAAATAAGAATTCGGGTTATTAATCGTCTTTTTAAAGGACAATAATATTTACATCTGAATATCAAATTTTGAAAATAATGAGGAGATCATGATAGGAGAATGATCACCTCAACCAAATTTCTGAAATTCATAAATATTTCGAAGCAAATTATTGTTAGGTATCAACAGTAAAGTTTCATTCATAGGTAAGTTATCGTCGTTTGCTGAAATTGTTTTTCCGGATAGTTTTTTTTTTGTTTTTTTCATTAAAACATGTGGGAATCTTCTCTATAGAGTATCAGGACAAAATGTAAACGCGACAATAATAACAATTTATTTCGTAAAACAAAAAGGAAATTTGTTGCGTAATAATTCCTTTGGCACATTTGTTTTCGATGAATTAATTCATGGTTTGAAGTTCTCCGTTTATTTCCTTTTTCCACTTGCCACATCGACGTGGCAACATAAAATATTGTCATTTTATTGAAATATGAAAGTGGACAACATCGCGTTAGCTAAGACAGAAAGTCGAGCGAAAATCTCGCAATTTTCTATACAAACGTAAGCTGGGTTGATAAATAAAACACGCTACTTTTTTCGTTAAATTTAGTTTCTACTTATGTATTATTCGAAATTAGCAACTTATGATTTAAAATCTTAAAATGTTGATTTTTAAACACATTTTAAAAAATTGTTGGTGATTCTTACTTTTGAGAGCGAGCAGCTTTGATGCTTTTTCCTTGGGCCGTGAACCTCATTAACAAAATTGATTACATATGCATTAATTTTAAAAATTCTCTTTCTTATTCAATAATTTCAAGTAATAAACACTTTTTATTGACCAACAACATAATTTGACCCACTGTGTACTTGACGTTGCCACTGTTATTATTACATATTTTAATTTGAAAATCCTGTGTCTTTATCTTTTTGGCATTGTGGCTGCGATGGCATTTTACCGTACTTACTACGTCGAAGCATCCGCTATAAGCCATTAAAATATGTCGATAGAGATTTTACCCAAAAGGAGCCACCTCAGCTGAGACGGGAATCTGGTGGCATGAGCATTTAGTGCAACGTCCAACCAAAGCAAAATCTATAAAGCTGAAAGAAAAAACATTCTCCGCATAAATGGTAGCAATTTGTAACACGCCACAGCGGGGAGCCAATGTCGGGCTGTTGTAGACCGAGACCACGGACAATATTAGAAGAGCCCCCGTAAAGTGAATGTACGATTGAGTATCCGTGCATTGTATAGCGCGTTGTAACGAGATTTTGATTTTCTCCTTAAAACCCAGGCAGAAATCAAATTGAAACACAAACTATGAGACTCTATCGACAATATCAATCGACAATCCGAAATGCTGCCGTTGCCATGGCCATCGTGCGGCGGCCGTTGCTGCTACTTTTGGCTGCCGCTCCCGCTGTTGTTGTCGGATCTATATTGTTTTTCTTGTACCAAAAACTGTTGCAATATGATCTTGCCAAGGCCCCCCAGTAAGCAATTGTGGTTTGAGAGTTGAACGCGCAAAAAGGAAAGAGAAACATCGCAGGTAGCGTGTAACAATCCTTAGCCAAATGCTACTGTTACAAAGTGGAGGGCGGAAGCTACAAATAGATTTTGATTTGGCAAAAGGCCCAGTCAGCCAGTTCAACAACAATGCCTACAACTAAACAACAACAGTTATTGCCCACTTTGTCGTCGACGATCGCAGCAATCTTGCCGTTGTATCTGCATGTAAAATGTCGTAACGACAATTAACGATATCGCCAATTGGCACGCACAACCAACGCACTACAACTCCTGGCAAACTGGCTGACCGGCTGGCAGGCTCTTCTCCATCCCACTGATCTTTTGGGTGAAATTGAACACGAGAGGGGCTCCTCGCTACTCCACTTACAAGAAAATGTTGACAATACGTTGATTGTGCTACAAATTTGCCAAATAATGTCTGTTAGCAAATGGCATCTATCAGAGCTATTTCTCTCTTACCTCCAGAAAGGAAACCCATTTACGATTTACACGTTAATACTTTGGCCAAACGGTAGTCTTAGCCAAAGTCACCTTTCGCTTGCGAGGGGGGCTTCTAATAAGCCAACGCAAAATTGCTGCTGCTGTTGCTGTCCTCTTAATGTCCTCCATCTTCACTATTTTACAAAGATTTTATAATGTCTCAGCATGCCTTCAAAAAAAAAAAAAAAAACAACTGTAGGAATTACTACGACAAATAGATTGGCCCGACATACAAATATACAAATTTTGTTTTTTGGCTTGTAAGTACGAGCACAATAACGATCGTACGTATTATTTTGTTCCTATGCAATTAATCAAAATAGACACTTGTATATTGCGTGCTATTGCTCAATTAATATCTAGCTACAAGCTTAGACTTGTGTATGCGGATGTCTTATTCTGTTGTTGCTGTTAGGTTTTCCGTTGGCTTGAGGTCGGTCGCCTAGCCAAAGTGTTAAGCCGCATCCTTGTACATTAAAGTCCAAAGAAGCAAAAAATAAATATATCGCGACAGAACGTGGGACGTAAAACAATTACCCCAATATAGAATGAATGATCATTTATCACAAATTGCAAAACGCCATTTAAATTATAATATTTTTGCGAATCGACGGCAATGAATAACAGTTTTAGAAAGTTTGGCACTATATTGGTGTTGTGGTAACCGCATAGCTGTGGTCATAGACGTCACTTAGGCAATTTTTACTGGTATATACGTAAGGGAAATGGTGGCTTCCTCGCTTGGATTCTCTGACTTCATGTTGGTCCTTTAGAATTGTTCTGTTCTCGCGGAGAGTCCTAATTCGTCATGGTTCACCTTTTGTAAGGTATCAAAGTTACGTAACTCAAGCATTTTTAAATGTACATTAGAGAAATGGGTCCTTTCTATTTAGGGCTCCTTGACTTTTATTCACTTGAGAATGATCAGAAATGTTCCCCTTCCAGAATTTCCCAAGCAATTCTTACTTCCTTCTTAAACGTAATAAACGATTATAAAATGATCGACAGAGGGTGGACATTGAAGAAATCGGGGACAGAAAATAATAGCACAACGTTAAGAACAATGATGAAGTAAGGGAAAATATTCATCCATCTGAAGAAATCATCACAAGTGAGGAAATCACGTCAACTGTCGACAATAACACAGACTGCTTACAATTGAGTCAAAACGAGATCTGGATGACAACAACACGAATAATTAGCTGATAATGAGCATCAATTTATAAACAAGATTTGGCTAAATGAATGTACGTATGTCTGAAGATCGCACAGCAGTCTTTAATCATTGTATACAAGGTCCTGTTGAGGTTGTTATGAGAAAGACTATAGTATGTTCTATGGAAACTGAACGAATCGACAAGTGATGAAATGTGCACACTATGACAAATCGTGGAGAAGACCCGAGGAAAATAGACCGACACGTATCACTTTGTGTCTTCCACATCATTCTTTGGCAAACATTTTTTGAATGAAGCCGTGTAGATGAGTTTGCAATCCCTTCGAAGTTAGTTCCGACAGGTTTACTTGTTTGGAGTTTTGTGTAAACGTCGATAACTGTAATTAGGAAACGGTGGATCATCATCTACGAAGAGGACGGCGCCAAAAAAGTTAATAATGTCAGTTGAGAAATTATGAGAAAAATATTGTTTGCAAAAAAGTGCCATTTTGGGGCAAAGCAAGCGATATAATGAAATGCCTTCTCTTGACGAACTACAATTCTATTGCAGCAGACTGTAGCCTTGCCTATCTTGCTAGCTGCATGAGTTGCATACCAACATTGCCGTGGTCAAGGCCAGTAAAATACAGCGACTTTGTTTTTAAGAGACTATCAAAATTTGATGTGGCGTTTGGAGAAAAAGCGTAGAAAATGTATGCGTTTTCTACGTATGGTGCACATTTCTATATTATAAAAAAATACTCAAATCTATTCTAACTTTTGATTTGATCTCAGCTGTTTGGGTTTCAAATTTTGTATTCTTTAGCTTACATCAATCTTTGCCGAATTGACAGCCAACGTTTCAGAAAGTAATAAAAAGGAACTTTGTTTCATATTGAGTAATATGTTTCAACTCTTTAAAAAGATTGCTGTACCAATAATTAATATAGAATTGTAGAAATATTCATAAGATATTCGGTTTTCATCAGACAAATGTATCAAACTTCATTAAGATCATAATTCATTTTGTGTACTTTTGGGAAAAAACAGGTGAAACGCATTTTTGCATTTCGTAAAAACCATCCATCGAAATTATTATTTAAAATATCAAAAATAATCAAAGTGAATTAATGAGATGCAACTTTATAGCTTAGCCTGACGACTTTCTTTCCATAATTTGTATGCAAACACTTTATGTTACCGAGTTTATTTTTACGGATTTTCATACATCACTCATAGAAAAGTGTCTATATTTTAATAAATGATTTATTTGCAAAACCCATTTTGAGGCAATAATTTAAATATTACAAAATTACATACAATTATAATAAACAACTCATAGTATTTTAAAATTGCCTTTTTCATTAATGATATAAGAGCTTGCGTTATTTGATGTCTGTGACTCCTACATTGAAATAAAGCAGAAACGGATTCAAAAACAGTTCAGGTTAAAATTATTTTCAGAAACGATTCAGCTTCTACACGATTTGCTTCTACAATCTTGTAAACACGATAACTTTGTAATTTGTAACCAATTTCAACAAGACTCGTCACACTTATTTTGGTTGCTCCAAAAGTTTAAATTTCTCAAACTCTACTAACTCCAAAACAACCTCAGTTTTATAAGGTTAGGTTAGGTCAGTGTGGCAGTCTGAATAGACAGACTCACTTAGACTGTATAGTCCATTGTGATACTACGGAAACTAGAGATGTGGATGTTCCTAGTTTCCCCAGTTGAACCATCCCGAGCGCCTCAAGAGGCTCTTATGTCGGACGATATTTATATCGCCCAGATCTCCTAGGTCCCTAAAGAAATAGGAGCCCAATGTTGATCTCCGCCTGTTCGATAGGGCGGGGCAATTGCAGAGAAGATGTCTATGGACTCCTTCTCTTCACCCCTACAGCTCTGATACAAGCAAGCTGGCGGATACAAGCAGATCTAGGCGAGGCCACATTTGTCTGAATTGATTACAGCCTCGGACAGACGCCCACCTAGCATTTGCTGCTAAATATGCTCTATCTCGCAGTAGAAGCTTGCAAGTGGCTAGGGGCATGCCCACGGACTCCAACTCGGCTGGAGTCGGTAAGGTTGGCCCTAGTCTTGCCACCTTGTCTGCAGTTCCCTGGTATGTCCCTGTGGTCCGGCACCCACATAAGGTGAATGTTGAAATGCTGAGCCATCTCGTTAGGAGATCTGCGGCAATTCAGGGCTGGTGTTGAGTTCAGGAAGGCAGAATTTTAGTTCTATAAATATCTGTCATTCTTATATGTAAAATCACCGGCTAAGCCTGCACGACAAAACATTTCAGTTCGAACATCCGCCACTTTCCATCGACAAACGCTAATATGTAAATTGTTTTTATCGCTGCTAGTCATTGTGCGTCAACATTTACGACCAAAAACTACCATCTTATAACCTTTTTGTGTATCAGCGCTATGTAGAAAATACTTTTGCTCCAAAATTCGGCCATACTGTGCGGCAAACGTTAGTACATCTACTTCAAAGAGTTTTTTTGTAGGAAAAATTTACATTTTCATAAGTCTTGTGTTTTCATAGTTCTGACAAAATGAACAACATGAAATACTTTCGTAGAAACGTTGCAAGCGTTCTTTTATTAAGGTCGCCGTGGAGCCACTGTCGCTTGCAATACGAGTCGCTCTAGTGTGAATAATTTCATAAGATTCGATGTACACATTTTTGTCACTATAAGAGTAGGCGCTCGAAACGTTACTTCATGCTATTGTAACAACCAAACAAACGGCTAGTGACAGCGCGCTCATTTATGGACTAAAATCAGGCTGTTATATTGTTTATAAGCCTACGGAAGTGTGGAGAATAACTGCTTCAAGACTGACACCACTCGTTTTCGTTGAACAGGGTGTAAGGATAAATCAACAATTCTACCGAGGAAAGATTTTCAATTATGATGCTGTATTATCTTGGGTACATTAACAATTCGGTAGAAACCATTGGACGTCTCAACAAGACTGCACCATCCCAAAAACGGCATGGAACCCAACGTTTTCTACAGGAAAAAGTTCCCAGCTTCACTTCTTCACAACAATGGCCAACATATTCTCCACATTTAAGCCCAATGGATTTTTCCGCATGGTCCATTCCGTTCAAAGTATTAGCTAAAAAAATACGACGCCTTAAAGATTGTTCTTCGCCGAGAATGGAGCAAAATGTAATTAAGCCACTTTTGTGCAGGAAGTGTAGCCTCCCCGGACAGACTCGGTGGTATTGCCCCCGCTAAAGATTGCGAACAATAACATATTTTTCTTAAAATTTGAAATGTTTTTACAATACACTGAAGTTTTTGAATGAAAAAATTGACAAAATTACATCATTTTCAATTGCCTTAACACAAACGATGTTTTGATTTCGTGATATTTTGGTCGATAAGTTTCCAAAAACGTTGTGAGTACAATAAAAATATCAGACTTTTCAAATTTGTCGCCTACTGTCAAAATGTTTTGTGAATGTCCTCAATGTGAGTGAGTAAAATTACATCGTTTATTACAAACACTGTTCGTTAGTTTTTCTTTGCATGAAACTGTTATATTTTCCTTTGCAAGCGTATTTTCTTTTCTTTTTACTACAAGACCTCTTTTTGCATAGCCTTATCTTATCCCCCTTTGAAGTTGTACTTAATCTTTGCAAATGTGAATTTATGAAATGTTAAGTACATTTAATGCTCTTTCCTAGTTGGTGACCATCAAGGCTTTCTGTTAAATCCCGGCGAAATCGAGGTTAAGCCTTAAATTGTAGCCCGGCGGTGTGAGGCTGTAAATATATCATATGGAGTGGCCACCTTCTGGTTATACTCGTACTCATGTAACATTGTCACAAACCGTGATTCATTGTGTGTTGGCACAGTTGGACAACACTTTCCGCACATACGAGTATACGAGTACTTTCTGGCCAATACCGAAGGGGCTATAAATGATTTCATATAACTACATACATGCGTATACACATATACATATGTGTATATGTATCTACTACATATGTCCTCTTTTGGCCAAGGTAAATAAATAAAATTGTCTCTTGGGTGTTAAGAATATAAAATAAATTATGTTATCGCAACAAAAAGACGGGGAAGATATACAACATACCAACAGAAAATCTATGTTTGAGTTGAAGCTGTTGATTAATTCGTTCCGATAGTGAGATACGACCGTATGTCTGTAGCATTTGCTTGATTTGCAATGTTGCAATGGAGACCCCAAAAATTACAAACTCATGTGTTTTGAGCTAAAGATTTCTGGAGATTACAAACCAACACAACGAAACAACCACTTCTAATTATTATTCATGAAAAATACCTTATAAATCTCCATTTGAGATCTTAAGAGATTATGTTATTTTACAAAGTTTATCTGCCTGGCCCAGCATCCTCCCTATTTCTCGAATTGAAAACGCAGATTTACATTTAAAATCACATGAATATCTCTTTCACATGGATCGATGACATGTTACTTATGGTCGCACTGGACAAGAGGCAATCGCTGGCATGTTTTTCTTGGTCCACACCACAAAGCTCCTTATTAGTTGATGTGGATGGAGTACATGAGATGTGATGACTGATGACTCTGGTCATTTATTATAACTTTAATTGCGCGAGCGTAACCACAGTCCAAGCCAGCAAATCAGCGATGTTAAATTACACAGCGACTCAGTGGTCTGCAATTGTTTCGAGGGGGGATATTACCGATAAGGATGGTACCATCCCAAAAACTGTGGTCGTTAAAGTATGATTATTAACGGAGGAAAAAACAAATAACTTCGACAGCAATAAATGTGATGTCATTCATGCACTCTCTCTCAAATGCGTACGTTTGCACTGACACATGTACAGATGCACGTCTTTACTGGCAGTCCCAGTGCAGTGCAGTGAGAAAACAATTATCATCACTTCCTTGAAACCCCAAAGGAGAGGAATCAATTAGGAGGCTGTGCTTTTGCTTACAGCCAAAAAAGACAACAAATCTTAAAACTTCCCATTCCAAGTACTCAGTTATTTGATCATCGCATCAAGCAAGATGGTTTGAGTTGACTTGTTAGTAAGTCGAATTGAACTCTTACACACTCTACATTTATACGCTTAAATTAAAAGCAGAGTTTGCCAGCACACATGTGAACACATGTTTAGACTGGCTCCCAAATGTTGTGACACTTACATTTTTGTGAAGGCCTTCGCTGTCGATAAAATCGGTATTATTAACTGTTCCTTAATTCATAGAGACACTTATGTGGTAGTACCGATTATACAACATGTTTCCATGTTTCACAAATTTTGAAAATATCGATTTCGACTCGGTTTCGATATATGGGAATTATACCAATTTTTTTATCTTTTTTTTTTTTATTTACGTCAAAAATTTTTTAAATATGAAAAAAAGTCGTCTTTAAGTCTACATTAAAGACAATGTTAATTTTAAATGCTGGTAATAATATCAAAAATCAATACGGAAATTTCAGTCAGCTGAACTGACTTATAAGCACCCCCCACCATATGTCCTAGTAAAGAGCTGTAGTGTCTAAGAGTAGGTATTACCCGAATAGGGCTGGAAAATTTCTCCAAAGTTCCGTTATACTGCATTAAATATTAAGACTGAGTTAATTTTCTGCTAAGGCTTCATTAGTTTTAAGTTATAGGTAGTAAAGTTTTTTCCAAATCTGCAGTTGCTGTTCTGAACTAGCGCATGAAAAACAACTGCAGAGTGCAAGTATTAATCAGATTCGAGTGAACATTTTGAAAGTTAAAATAAAGGCAGTAGTTCAGGGTTTAAAGTAGTTTATTTGTAGGGCGTTTTCAGGGACGTGACTTACTGCTGCCATATCATATGTTGTGATAAGCTATATAGAATATTACAATTGACCACATTTTAGATTAATTTAGCATACAGGCCTTAAGGTAAATCTCGTTAAAATCGCCATTTTGGGAATTGGTATGGAGGGCACTGGAGGAACTGCTTTAAATTGCTCCAACATCAATATTGTTCCAAAAAAAATTGTACGTAAATCTAGTGCACCAATTCGAAATTTACCGGGTAAAAGAAATTTTTGTCAATTCCGTCCTTTTGTATGGAACGTGGCTAATTTAAACCCTAAACTATTGCCTTTAACATATTACAAGTATCTGCATTTTGCTGAGATTTAATGTGGCAAACGGTCCTACAGATCCGATTTAAGAGTTTGGGCGTCATTTGCCGGGTCACCGCGATTCGACCATGATCATTTTCGCTTGACATTGCCGTCAATGTATTGTCGTCAGTGTAGAAATGGGTATATTTTGTTGCGTTTCAGCAGCGATTTACAGATGGAAATCCAGTTCAGTATTTTTGCGATAACCTGCGCATCGAACGTCTTTTGGTGCGCGTTCAAACATTACTGAGTCAAGAAATCATAAAACTGAATAGTTTTTATAGTACTAAATCTTACCGTCTAGCGTAACACGATGGCATTGTATAAATGGTTACTAAGCCATCTATTGGAAACATATGGGATTTCTTTTTACTAAGTCTTATAAATAATTGGTATAACAAATCTGGTTTTTGTATTGGATTTTTGGTAGACAATGCTTGAGGATGTCACTTAAAATGTATACACAATGTTACATATGGGAATCCAAACCAAACATCCTTTTCCACTTGTAGTAGAATGATGGCGGTAGCATGATTATTGCTCAGCTCTCCCCATGTCCCACTAACATTTCCGTTTAAAGTTTCAATTTTATACAATACAAAAGCAAAATGAAATCTCTAGAAACGTCAAAACTCATCCATAACTCCATATTAACTTTCTTATACTCGGAGCTGATGATGTTCATGTAAGTGAACCCATAATTATGGACGCGATATGACTTTGTCTGTCTCTTCTGATGCTATAATTTGTCAGACCTTTTTGTTCGTATACATTTATGCAAGTTTTTTAAGCAACACTTATTGTCCCGAGGTCGACCCAGTGATTTGTTTTTTCCCCTCCTTTTTTCATATTTTTTTGCAATTGCTCATTAGTGCCATTTGGTAGATGGGTTGGGGGGAGAATGGATATAAATTATGTAAAATGGCGCAAAGTAAAATCGTTCTACGCTGAAGCTGTCGCTGCGACTGGGAACATTAATGATGATGCACTTGCATCTCCATCATGTCTTCATTGCAGGGACCACAAATAGATTTATAATGGCCGTCAATTAATCATTGCAATTAAAGAGGCGAGATATACGCTTTTCCACAATATGAAAGGGATTCATTTTAAAGAGTAATTAAATATTCTGACATGTGACGTGTTGAACATTTAGAGCGCGATTGAAAATTATTTCTTAAAACTAGACCTTAAGTTGAGAATTTTGTGTATGAAAAGACTTAACCGATGGTAGTAATTTGTGAATTAATTTATTTTGTATAGATTATTTATACTACAATTTTGAATTTTTTTAACTCATATTTATAAATAGTTCATATTGAGAAAAATGATTTAAGCGTTTATAGCCACTATATGGATGCGATTAAGGGCTACAAAATCATTTTATATTAGGTATGTTCATTCATTTCTGAATTGTACAGTGCACAGTTGGACAAAAGACTTTAGATAGGAACATGAAAACAAATATAGTTGTCAAGTAAACAAGTTTTGCTAAACAAATTTACAAATTTCGTCCCTAAAATCTACAGGACATCTATTTTATATTTCAATTCGCTTCATATTTTGTGTTGTGATGCACAAGATAGAAAATGCACAAGGTGAGAAATTTCTTTATGCTTCAATACTGTTAATAGGTTTAAGATATTGAAATGTGAAAAAATCAATGGCATCATGGGAATATGACTTGGTTTAAGATATCGTACATCGGTGGGGATTTCGTTATTGCCTTATACTGTCATGCGTCAATTCTACTTTTTGAATTATTACCAAGCGCTTCTGTCTCGATGGTAACACGTTTGGTTACTCTCAGCCGGAGAGTATAAATTACAAAGATCCGATTCACATTAAAAAAAACATTCACTCAAAATATAGTGATTTTATTATATAGGATATTTTACCAAACTTGCTACGGGAGTCTCTATATCGATTAACAACTTAACATTAGCAATGGTTGAATCTAATTATCGAATCCAGCAAAGTATCGAAAGAGAAGGATCGTTACCGTATGTTTCGATACAGTCATGCAAATAACACATTAAATTTTAACCAGTTAATAAGAAATTCCTATTGTATACTTCTACATTTTTTATTAACTAAGTTTAAGAAAAAAATTCAAATGCAATGAATACCATTTTAATGTACATATCTTATAAATCTACTTCCCTTATCGATTTTTTCGTTGTTTTGTCACCAGATCTTATAGCTGATTCTGGTCAATGCATTTGCCCAAGCATTTCTAACCATGCTTGTATTTTTATCTCCATTGATGTAGCTGTTCGAAACAAGGAACATTTTTATGAATTTACTGACTACAAAGCTGTGCGATTCCATAAGTTCCATAGATTTTTTCCAATTGTAAGCTATAAACGATGTTGACATGTAGCTTAATGTTTTTATTTCTTGCCTTTCATCGATACATACTATTTTCCCACCTAAAAGAAAAATTATTCCTACTTTTAAGAACAACTGTATTAACTCCCCAAATTTAACGTATTGTGCATCAATTCGCGATCTGGCTTATAAAGCTTATTTGGAAGATAAAACAGAAGTTAACTGGAAAATATTTTGCAGGGCAAGGAATAAGGCAAAATCTGTGATCAGAAAGGGAAAGATTGATGCACATTCTAGTGCACTTAGGTGTAAATATACGAAAGAATTGTGGAATTTATTAACAATTTATGGGTTTTCTTCAGACAAATCTTTTCCGATTGATGTGAGCGTTAATGAACTCAATGAAATGTTTGTAAGCTATCAATTGCATTCATATGGTGATAATGTTATAAATTTCCCGCAGCGGGAATGTAGTTGTTCGTTTCAATGTGTTGAGCTATGGAACTTGGAGAAAGCATTTCTAATGATTAAGTCGAATGCAGCCGGCTGTGACGGATTTTCTTTGAAATTTTTAAAATTAATATTCCCTTACATTTCAACCCATTTCCTGTATATTGTGAACACCATCTGAGTATCCATCAGCGTGGAAATTAGCAAAAATAGTCCCTGTGGTAAAAGAGGACTCAACACAGTCTGTGGCCAGATATGGGCCAATTTCAATTTTGCCAATAGCATATTTTGAAGATTCAATTAACCAAATATCTTGAGGTTAGGTGTTTTTTGAATGATTGTCAATGAGGATTCATAAAGGATAGAATCACTACTTCTTTACTACTAGGTCTTAATGATAGTATTCGGGAAAATTTCAATAGGAGCAAATTATGTATATTGGGGGTCATTGGATCTGAAAAAAGCGTTTGATCGAGTGGATCATACATTTTTGATTTATAAGTTATATAATTTTTACCTACCTACCTACCTTTCAGGAAAGAAGCAACAAGTTTGTGCCAATGGTAGATATACCTATAGTAATGTGCTCAGCGTAAAGAGTGGGGGCCGCAAGGTTCAGTCTTGGGCTCAATTCTCTTCATTCTCTACATCAACGATCTTTTTTCAAAATGTGATACTCTGTGTAAACCGTATATCTTTGTTGATGATATTCAGTTGCTATTTAAAGGGGATTACCAGTTTCTAGACACTCTTCAGGAGAAAATTAATTATGTGCTTGAACAGACTTTGTGTCAATTCTTCTAAGTCCAAAGCTATGCTTTATTCGAACCGAATTGAAGGGGATTTGCGAGTAGTTTATAATGGTTCTAATTTACAGTTTGTGCATGACATGAAATGTTTGGGAGTCTTATCAGATGATAAGCTGCGCTTTGAGAAGCACATTAGTCACGTTGTTTTAAGTGTTAACTATGCATAGAGGCAATTATACACAACTAATTTGTCGTTCCCGTTGTATGTGAAAAAGCAACTGGTTCATGTCCTAGTTATGCCAAATATTATGTAAATATCATGTAGTATACTCTGCTACTATACTACATAAGCATACTCTGCTACTAGAGAGTATACTTAGAAGTATACTCTGCTACTAGTCAAAAATATATGAAACTCCTTCAATTACCTTTGAACAGAGCATTTCGCTACTGCTTTTCCCTAAAGAGACGTGTACATATAACACCTTCTGTTATTAAATTTCTGGGATATTCATTTCCTGCATTTATCGATGTACAATTGCTGTTATGTTCTTACAAAATATATTCTAACCAATGTCCTCGTTTTCAATATGAAATTTTTAAATTTTGTCATTCCGTTCGTAGAAGGCAACTGTATATCCCTAATCTTTGCCATCTTACAGCACGATCTTTTAATGTAAGAGAAGCTCGTACCTATAATGCTTTGCCAAATGAGCTTAGAAATTTAAATGTATCATACGCAATATTTCGTAATAGTAATAATTTTTTTACATCTTAATGCTTGCATTTAGGTGAATATTCTTTTACATCTTAATATGCAAGAATTACGATTGATATTTGTTAATTATTATTGGTTGATATTTAATGTAATTAATTGTTAATTAATTGTTAACTTAATTAAAAAAAAAAATAAAAAAACGTTTGCAATTTGGACAGACCCTATGTCATTCAATATTTCATTTTTTCTCATTATTTTATATTTTTCTTCATTTCGCCTATATTTAGTGCACTTTAATTTGAGCGTTATAAGTTAAAACAGTTACTAGCTAATTTGTTGTTATATTCTAAGTTATATTTTGTTTTTGTTTTTTAATTCCTGTAGTATTTATTTTATGCATTTTGTAATTTGCTTGATGTTGGCTTTAAATTACAAGACCGTTCAATAAATAAAATTAATTTACGATGGACGAGAAATAATACGTTACTATATAAACGTTGCAACCTGATGTAACCCATTGTAGTAAAATCTGTTAAGAACAAAAATTTATTAAATCGTTCTGTTGCCCGTCGATTTGTAATACTACTGGCCATAGAGAAAATATCTGTCCGTCGTTTTTATATAGTAATTGATACGATTATTTGTCTCTGTAAGCCACATATATTTTTTCTAATTTTTTTGGCAATAATAAATGACTGCAAAAGACAGCAGTAGTTCAAAGCAAGTGTCTGTTCTTCCGATTATGTGGCATATTGATTTTCCACCAGAGGAAAATCTAAAAAAATCTAAAACTATTGTTAGGGTTCACATGGCGCTTTTGCAACAGATCTCTTTTGAGAAAATTATTTAGAAATTTTGTACTAACAATATGAGGGCGGTCCAAAAACTAGCCAACTTGATGTATAGAAGCTGCTAGTAGTTTCAAAAAAATTATTTTGGTGAAAAGTGGCAACTTTATAAAACATACATATGTTTTAAGCTACAAGGCGCTACGTTATTTAGTATTTTTATTTGAGCCATCAAATGTAAACGATCTCAATAAATTTGTATACATGGAAAAAATTGGTTGCCGTTAAGCTATTCAATATTTCTATTTGAAAAGTATCAGTCCAATCAATATTAAAGCTAGATTCTACTCTGGGGGAGCCCTTCGGTAGCAGAGTTGAAACAAGGCCGTACGAGCTGCCAACACGAATACCATAGGAGTCGACCAGTTGAGGTGTACAAAATGGCATTGGATAATCGTCGGCTGAAGGTCCATAAGACATTTCAAAAAGTCCTACACATTGTAAATTGACCAAATATTTGAAGATGATGGGTGTCGCGTTTGCTATCGTGAAGATGTTTCAGTAGAATATTTGGCAATAAAGCCAAATTTTTGCGTCGATTTATATTTATAGGAGATTATATTGAAAAATAAAGAAAATTTTTCCAAATTTTTTTGTATGTTGTTAGTTTTGGAACCAACCTCGTATGGCGTTGATATTTCTCTAGTTTATTCAATAATCAAAAATAGCGAACTGTAAAATATGAAGATTGCATCGATATAATGTACTGAACTATAAAGAATCAATACGTTTTCCTAGTCCCTATCTGGAATGTAAGACTTTAAGAACTCATGCACAGATTTAATTGATGCTACATTTAATGCGTCTATACAAAATTGTAGAGACTCAAGTCAATAGTAGAGTATCAATATTGTAAAGAATCGATATCTTCTTCTAGACCTTATCTATTATGCGTTTATAAACGCTATTATTATATATAAATAAAAGACTTAAGACACGAACTTAAGAACAAACACGGGAATCATTCAAATGGGTTACGTTAAAATGAAACGTCCTTAAATGGGCGCTGATTAAGTTCCCACAAATTTCATTGCAGCGACATATCACGCGTCTATGTTGTGTGACACTAATTACAATACAATCAATACATTGCATATAAAATAGCCATAGTATAACTTCAATGATTTAAAATAAACTTGTGAAATTAATAACTTATACAACGACTCTACCCGATTATAAAATGTTGTGTGCTTTTGAATTTTAAACTCTTCAATCAATTGTTGTATCCTTTGAATGAAGCTCAATTTTATTCTTATCACCCCATTTTTTTTATTTCGGAAAATCCATTCCACGTCAACAGAAATCTATTGAGTTGATCTCTCGCCAAAACAAGTACAAGGATACGTATATGATAGTCTCCATTTCATACTATTTAGATTTTCTGATAAGGTTCTACATGCGCTCGTTTCCAACTTTCGTTTCCATTTGCTGATTCAATAAATCAAGTTAGAGACAAAAACATAGGTTGGCCTCCTCAAATTGACATTTAATACTCACTCAATCGAGCCGTCGCCCGTCTGAAGAAAGAGAGTTTTAAAACAGATCTCTGTAGGTGTGAACACATCGGAATTGAAAGCGTTGACTACATCTACACGCACATACGATGTACTTCATTTAGCGCTAAGACGCAACTCATTTACTTAATGTTTTTTTTAGCTTCTTTGCTGTGCACTTTGATTTTTGTTGCTGTTTTGTTTTGTTTTTTTTTATTTCGGGATCGACCAACGACCGGCGATGTCTTGAGTGAATGAATGCATCATACACCAAGCGACGAACCGGCCGACCAGTCAGCCACCACCTCTAAGGCTCTTCTCGTTTAAGTGCAACATTTGTGGCGGCTACCTATTGAGTGTAACTGATGCTGTGGCTGGATTTTAAGAGATTTTGGCCGCGTATGCAGATGCTGCCACAGAAGCTGCAGTCATGAACGATTATTTTGCCATATTTGCATTTAATTGATGTGCAAACAGGACGTGGACGTCAACGGGAGAGAGATATGTTTGAATGGCTTCGCTGGGCTATTACAAAGATGTTTGGGGGTTTAATGTGCGTGAGGTTGACTTTTATATGGAGTACCCGCACAAGATGGAATATGTTTATATAAGTCTATACACAGATGCAGACTTTGGCAGGAAGGAGTACGAGTACTTAAGCTTAAGGCCAGGGATAAATGACAACAATGTCTAGCAATGACAGCCGTATTAAGAAGTCTTCGGAGGAAAAATATAAACTACATCCGGAGGCATAGTTTGTTATCGAATCTTTCCACCACTGCCGCAACTGAAATGTAGTGTCGAATTTGCTCCTGCACAGTGAAAGATTTCAATTTGAATTCTGGCTAGGTACAGGTACAGGGGACAGAGCGTTGTTTATTTGCAAGCTTTTATCTGGGCAACAAATAAACTCAATGTAAAAAAATTAAATAGATCACAAGGTAGTAAAATTTTGATCCTAAAACAGTTCTTTGGATGCAAATAGTAGTTATTTAAAAAATATTTCACAAAATAATGCTAAAAATATTGAATTTTTGACATATTTACTAGTGCGTTTGATTCAATTTATCATGTTTATCATTTCTCGAGCATTACTTCAGAAGAACTGACAAGAAAGTTGAAAGAATAGCAATTCTCCTGTACCAAACATTAATATCACAATAAAATTATCACTTTAAAATATAATATGATAATCAAACCTGAACCGATCGAAGTCATATTGTGAGGGCCATGCTATTAAAAAACAAACAGGAAAAGTTGATTATTACATAGCATTTCCGATTGTCAGTTTCATTGCGTCGAAAAACATGATAGTGATTGGAAATCAATATAAAAATATTGAAAGGCTATCCCCTGATTTGAACATCAGAAGAAAATTGAACGTGCTTAACAATCCTGTTGATAATTGTAACGTGTAATTGTCGAAAACTATAAAGAGAAAATTCTACCGCGGGTTGAAAAATAAAGCTTATGTGCAATCCCCGCCTCCTGTAAGGACAATGTTGGACATTAGTAGTTCCAGGGGGCAGCACAAATGAAAAAAACAATGCAGTTATCAACAGTGATTTAGATTGTTCACCGCCAAGCTAATATGAGATCATATTATTGGGATTAAAGAACAACAAAGCTGAGTATGCTGAAATCCTAAACTCTAATTAGCTACACGAAAACATCCTTGTTTATAAGAATTTATCGCGGAACAAGTTTTGCTCAATAAACCTGTTCTACTCGGCCAGGTTTGATGTCGTCAGTGGGATGGGTCAGTGGAGTTCGTGAATTGACTAAGATATGTCTTTGAAAAAGCCGATGAAAAATATGTTCACATGTACCACATTTACGTTAACTATAATTCTGCCTTCGACAGTCCGATATCGCAAACATGGATGAAGCCATGCTTCCTACCGAAGCTGAATATAAGCAGAGTCCTTGTTGAGCTATTCGTTTCCTTTTCGTTCATTAGTGTTCTTTTTAGAATATAGAAATCTTAATGCAGTCTTCTCAAGCATTGAAGCGCAATGGGCAAAAAAGGATTAGACAATAAACGGGTACAATTTGTTTGTTTTGACGAACACAAGTGTTTGTTGTCTGGGATTTTAAGGGATTTAAAATTTCTGCTTCTCATCCATGCATATTTTATAAATGACAAAAATACATGCTGTAATATATTAATGAAAGATTTTATTTTCAATGATATTTAGCTGGTACCCTCAAGAAAAATCCGTATATGTGATATTAGAAATTGGTTTATCCAAATGTTTGTGAAATTTTTTAAAAAAGTGATTTTCCGATTGTTTTGTTTTTATGGTATTTAAAAACGTCGTACTGATATGATGAAGAAAGATGCTGCGTCGCAGGTCCTACTTCCTTATTTCCCTACAAATTTCTGTCAAAGTTAGGAGTAGATACCTTTCAGAGCTGGCCGTTCATCTTCAAAATCACCTTTAGCCACATGCCCATCCAAAATATAGGCGACCATTTGCTTCGAAGTGCTTTTTAGATAGACAATTTTGGTAGGATTTCAGTTAAAGGTGAAACAATTAGACGGTGGACAGCTGTTTGCTATCATATGTATGTGCTGAGATCCGTAATATGTTATTTCTTTATATACTGCACGCAATGTGTTGTACCGAAAACAATCCAATTTTTCTTTATGTTTCTTGGTTATCTTTCCTTAAGGACTGGGATTTAACTTTTGTAGCACTAGAATCTCTTGTAAACGATGTACTACAGCAGCCGCATTTGGATCCATTGAAAGAATCAGGTGTAGTTTCAAAGCCCCATGCCGCATATTCGTGATACATGCACTGTTGCTGCGACAACCAACGTCGAAAGTGGCAATTTTAATTAGTTGCTTGGGATGATTTTTTTTTTTTTGAGTTTTACAACACCGGTAACACAAAACGCTACCTTTGTACTCCCGCAATAATTTAGAATTCATTTGATCGTTTTTTTTTTTTTTTTTGTTTTTGACAAATCTTACACTGTGCACATGTGGTTCACATCACCCTTTCTTGAGTTCTAACACCGACGCTATATAATTTCAATGTTGTCTCGCTGTAGTCCTGCAGCCATTTGTGGCATTGATTTCTCTTGGTTCAACGCAATATCGTGCAACACAATGGCTTAGGCAATGCAATAGCAACGACACCAGCCTCGGCCATTTCGACGACTGTTGCTTGTCACTATTGTAGATTTTTTCGTTAACAAAGTGACATAATTGCCTGGCAGTAAAACGAGAGTTCAACCGAAAAAAAACCAAATCATGGCCCACTTCAGCGTTTTATTGTTGCTGCAACATTATTATACTGTGATCATGCTGACGTACAGACAAACATATATACTCATATAGCATGAGTTAGTTGCATGCGAGATGTTGTTACTTTTGTTGCTGCTGTTGCTGTTTTATTCTGTTAACATTTTCATTCTAAATTGACACAATGACAGATGTACCGAAACAAAACAATACCAATCTTACCAATGAACATAACAAAGTCGTCGTCCCCCTTTGCCAGTCAGTAGTTAAATTCTCAAAGCTGCGAAAAAGAATACAACAACAGCGCAAAATCTTAAACCAGACAATGGCAAATCCAAATTCAACTTAAATTAACAACTACACCACAGCAGCAAATCAGATGGAAATAACTTCTGAATTTCTTTGCTTGATGCAGACAGCGGCGGACATAATACTACGAGAAAGCATTTCTCGCTGGCCTTTGAATTCGTCGAATGATAAATCGCCAAATGATTATTGTGGTTAATTGAATTCTGATATTGCGCAAAAATTATTGACTTTGTAATTTTCTACAATGTCCATTTGTAGCAGCTCCTGGTGACGGTGGTGGCGCTGGCTCACTTTCCGTTCGATTGGTTTAACCAATAAACTATTTGAATTTTGCTGACTTCAAATTGGAATTGTAAATAAGTGATCTTTCACAGCAACGCGCAGAAGGGAAGTAGTCCGGATGAGAATTTGTGAAACAAACCTTTAGACCTTACATTAGAATTTGTAAGCGGAAAACTTGGGTCGACATTTAACAGCCAAGCGGTTTAAGAAGGCAGATACATTTTGTAATTCGTGTTGTAATTTAACTGCAACTGCCGCATTTCCACAGGATATCGTGAATGTTCCTTTTGAATTTGCAATAGTCGCTGGTTGCTACTAAAACCAGTTCAGTTCCACTGTAATAGTCGACTTGTGATTTTTGTTGTTGAAATATTACTTTTTTCTTTGGTCTGAATTTTTTCCTGGTAACTGTCAAGTTCTTGGTTGCTTTCACCAGATCTTTTTCACTCAGATGATTGAGGCTTTGGTTCAAGAGTGTATTTGTGGAGCCATGTTTCCACTTTATGTTTCTCCACAGATCTCTTACATAAATAGTAAATACACTATCTTTTGATAGTTACATTTTTCTACAAACTTCACTTTCCGATCGTCGAGATTTTATGATTTTTGGGCATCCATTGTGTTCAACATCATATGGAAGTGCTAGTACGATCTCGTTTAAAATCAGAAATCGCTGGAGGAATGTTTGTTTACGACGGGGAAGAGCCTAACAAATTTTCAACAGTTGCACAGTTTGAAAAGTTTTTTCTCCAACAGGAAAAAATATTTAATAAACACGCCAAATTTCTTTTTTCCATTGTATACAAAAAAATCAAAGAGAGCGCCACTTAAAACACTTTAAGTGAGACAAAAATGATCGAAATGACAAGAAATTCTACTGGGCACTGTTTGATGTTGCCACTTTGACACTAAAGAGGTATAGATTTTCTGTTGGAAGCGACATACTCGTATGTATGCCAGTTTCGAAACATATTGAAAGTTGCACCATTTAGATAACGATTTCAAGCATCTCAGTTTCTGTCTTCTCTTCCAGCTTGTTGTACAGAGTTTGGATAATATATCATAAATCAGAGTTTCGATAGCGTCTTTCTACGCCGTACATTGACATTGTTGCAGACGTCCACATTTCTTTATGTTTGGGCGAGTAAGTCTCCCATTGTAATCAACCTCATGCGTACAAGGTGATGATCCATTTCCGTTAGCACCATGGATCACAAGCAGGTTCATTGCACTAGGAAAATTTAGTTAGGGAATAGACAAATTTCCTTATGGATATTACTGGTTTCACTTATTACTACAATACTCACCGCGGCGAAAGCAGTTATCGAAGGTATTTCGCTTCCCTTCCTATTGTGGTGTTAAAATCTTTGAGAACAATTTTAATGTCGGTGTGGGGGAATGTTTCTTCCAGGAAACCTTAAATTTGGTCTTCGGTCTCATCGTTTTTACCTGCTTGAAGCATAACACTGGTCTACAAATTTGGAGAAAAATAACTGCAGAAAGGAAGCGTGTCTTTTAGCTAACTTGGGGCGCTGAATTCGAATTGGCATACAAATCGGGCTATCAACATTATAAAACAGTCAATGCTGACACTACAATTTCTCAATTATTAATTTGGCAAAAGCCCACATTCATTCTAAATTTTCATAATAGTAGCGTTTAAGCATGTCAGGGAGATCGTGTGTTACTGATTCAAGCTATTTTTGCCTTGTATGTGGTGAATATTTAGTTGGAAAAAAGGATATGGAATATCAGAATCATTAAAATATGCATATTTAGATTATTTTGGTTTTGCTGTCAGAAACTTGAATAAACCCTGGAACTACAAGTGGTCAAATGGCAAAAAGATCTATTTCGATTTTTCAATTCCAGTACTTTTGAGAGAGCCAAGTAACCACCAAACCGATAGTTATTTCTGTTTAACAAAAGTTTTTAGATTCACTATAAAAAATCGAAAAAATATTACTTACGCAAATATCCTATCGGTTTACAAACCAGTTCAACGTCCACCAAATGATCCATTACCAGTCATTCCCAGCGCTACGAGCAGTGAGTCCGAAACATCTTTCACCAGCGCTGGTAGTTTGTATCAGGCTGATGATGAATGCCATTTAGTGACATAGGCTGAGCTGAATGATCTAATTTAGGATTTACATTTAACGAAGCAAGACGCAGAATTACTAACTTCACGCGTGCAGCAATGGAAACATCTTGCAGTTGGGACAAAAGTAACAATCTAAAAGCTTGGAATTGACTGCATATTTTGAAAAGGAACACTCTATTCTATACTGTACCGATGTTGATGGTTTATTTCAAAAAATGAACCAGCCATATGACAAAACTGAATGCAGATTATTTATTGATGGCTCTAAGTACAGTTTAAAGGTCTTCTTTTGCATAATGGGAATGAAAAACTGTAGTGGCGTACAATATACCTAATTCCCTACTTTGTTTGCAGAATACTTGGTTTAAATTGTTTGATATATTATAAATGTATTATGATTTTAATATAATTTGTCAATTGTTATTCGAAAAACTTCAGAAATAAATTTGTTTTCAAATTGAATAGACCGGGTTGTTAAGCGCATTTTTTAGTTGTGTAAAATTCGTAGGATACGTTCTTAATCACTACAAAACCATCCATACTAATTACTCATGCCAAAATAAACTATTAGTTGATTTAAATAACGTTCTTCCGGCGCTCCACATTAAATTGGGCGTTTTTAATTTTGTCAAAGCTCTGGACAAAGATGGTGCAGCTTTTAAATATTTGTTAGCGGTTTTTCCTAAAATTTCATGTGCTAAACTCAAAGAAGGCATATTTGTTGGCCCTCAGATCAGGAAGCTGTTGAATGATGAAAATTTTTCACAATGTTTGTTGGAGAAAAGATATGCAGCCTGAAAATCTTTCAAGACCATCATGAACAGTTTTCTTGGAAACAATAAGAGTGAAAACTACAGACAAATTGTTACGGAATTATTGAAAAATTATTACGAATTAGTTGTACGAATGTCGCTCAAAATGCATTTGTGCATTCGCATTTAGATTTTTTTTCCACGAAATCTAGGTGCGGTGAGCGACAAACAAGGGGAGCGTGCTCACCAAAATTTTAATGAAAATTGAAAGAAATTATCAAGGATTTTGGGACAAAAGCAAGCTGGGAGACTATTGCTGGACTCTAATACGTGAAACCGAATCAACAATATACAAACGACGTTCAAATAATGTCATTAACTTTTGAAAATTCATTGATTTTTAAATAAACTAATGATGTTTTATGTAAAAAATGAATAAAAACATTTTTTTGTATCTCGAAAACCTGACGTGACAGAGAAAAGCCAATTGCAGATTCGAATTCAGCCCACCAAATTACTCTAGGAAAGATATTTGATTGCTCCAGTCCAAAACCTTGTTGACTAGTGTAACCTACGAGTCGAAGATGTGTGTTAATCGGGTAAAGGCTCTTACCTTCTAAAGATTTTACAAATTCCAAGTGCGTATCCTTAAATCAAGGTACTCGATGTTTCCACCACGTTTTTTTTATAAGAAAAGTCCGATCCCAATGCTGATGCTGCCAATATATAGGTACACTAGGCTATCATAAAAAGTTGAGTCTAACAAATGCTACCTATTTGCCACTATGCCATTTAGAACACTCTGTCTTTATTTACCATAACATGGATGTCCTATGGCTTTGTCGGGAATACTTAACCTAAGTCGAAATTCCTGAATTGCTAAGAAAGTTTTGGAAGCATCCGTTTCTGGTTATTCTAAAGAGTATAATAATTGGGGAGGCCATATCATGCATTTTCCTCTTTGTGATAATGGTCGATTATGTACAAATATTATTCTAAAATTTCTAGTTTTCGGTTTATTCTTTGGAGATTTAGAAAACATTTTTATTTTTTGGTCAACCTTTTCCAATTCTCATGAATTTTGAAATGCATGAATAACAATGTATACTATTTTTAAGGGACATGTCCAGCGACTTTTATTGACCATCGAAATAGTTATAATGTGTGTGTTCAATAATATATATTTCAACCTGTGGTAGACGGATAAAGATAAAACACCGTCGTTGTAAAAAGGACACCTTCCACTATACGATGGCTTTTCCTGAATAAAGATGCAACACACAATGGCCGGTTCAAACTGTCAAACTGTCAAACTAGCATTTAGTTTCATGGTTTCGGCCACTGTGACCCTTCTTAATTTTTTTTTGCCATATTCTAATAAATCATGTTTTCTACATAAAATCCTATGAATTCTATTTCAAAAGAATTTTTATTTGTTATCATTTCGGCATTTTTTTTTTCAAAAATGTTTACACAAGTTTTCTGACAAATAATAAATAATCACAGTAAGGTGCAAAATTGCATGTTTCAATATTCTAATTTGCAAGATGCTGTCTTTACTATGATGTTTTTTTTTATTTTTATAGGTACCGCCAACTCCGTTCTTTAAGAAAAGAATTATACACATATTTTTTATTTGACATTAATTATTAAAGCCGGAATGTTTTCGGTTTTTCTACTACATACTCGTATCATCACTATACTGTACGTTTTTCCTATATATTGACAAGGTTATTAAAAGTAATACAAATGTGTTATATTAAAATTGTGTTTCATTCAGGATGTGCAATTCAGTTACTAATTCAAATTTAAGTTTACCCTCTTCAAGAGTATTTTCCCCTAAAAATGAATAGCGTAATTAAAAAAAAAATGTTAACATTTACATACTCAGGACAAATTTGTGATTTTGTGCCAAGTAATATTAAAAATTATGAAAATAACTGAATACTCCTGCCATATAATGTGTAATCTTATATCAATAACCCCAACTAGCATTCTTCCCTTTTACATTCGAAGATCTATGCCCATTTTGGCAAATCGATTGAATGAAACTGGGCTGGTTGGCTGGATAGTTGACTGGCTGGTGGCTGCGTCTGCAAAATCATCATTATCAAAATGCGCTCTTCCAACTAAGGTGGCTGAATGCGGCACAAGAAGCGGAATAACTAGACTATGCAATGATAGCGGCACAATAGTTGCCATAGCTAACGTAGTCGGCTGTGCGGTGGAAAGATGAAATTCTTAAGCATTGGTCAACCCATGTCCATTCGTCTGAACATGACGAGATCATTAGTGTAATTAGGGCACAACTAAGGGGAGCTGGAGTCACAAGCCAAAGCGACGTTTCCGGATGACAGTGAAAAATGTCAATAACTCCAAATTCAATATTGCAAGAAATTAAATATTTAAACTGTTAAACTATCATAAGACATAAATGAACAGAAACGTATAAATAAAGGAAAGACCACCCAAATGCTCTGTAATAAATATAAAAATAAGCATATGGAAGTTGCGGTAGGATAGGGGATGTTTTAACATGACATTTTACCATTTGGCTGCAGTACATATTATATATGGTAAGGACGTGCTCAAGACACATATATTAAAGAAGGTAACTGAAACACCCCTTTCTTCTTTGACAAGCAAATAAATGACCAACGGTCAACGGTTGTTATCGTCTTGAATTTCATTGTCCATTTGTTGTATGTCCTTTGATTCCTTCAGGAATTCTTTTTCTGAGCCGTTACTGGGCAAATTGGGTGTACGCCTGTCCGAGTGCCTCTCATTTTGAAAAGGATCTAGTCTTTCAAGTATTTCCAGTTTATTTTATGCAAAAAAGCTCAACAAATTGTGTCCTACTCTTAGAGATCGTGAGAATTTCTACGTTTTTCTGGTCATTTTCTTGCGTGTTTTTGTGCATAAGCTTCCAGCTGGACATTAGTTGTTTTTTGTTCTGTTATGAAAATGTCATTTAAATTAAATGAATATTTTATGTTTTCAATTTGTGAAATACTAGATAATTAATTTTGAGTGTTTCGTTTAAGTGTTTTTCGATTTTTTGAGGGAAAATAACAGCTGGACACCTTTTAAAAAATAAATCATAGATATGTTTTTCGATGGTGATTTTGGCCGTATTTGATTTGAACACAAAGCACGGTATTTGGAAAATTTGCGTGCACTTAATCACGTACTTAGACTTCTTCCTTCGATTTAGTTATAAATTCTATGCGCTTTAACTTCTGAAATTCTTCTCTACTTAGTATCATCAAGATTTGATATGGGTTCAACAATCTGATTCCTTCAACAAAACTTTGGTTGCTTTCTTCTGTGTCGTTCATAAAGTTAATTTTCGAAGATTGCGAATGTTTCCCTTGAGAACGTCCAATACTGCTTCACTAGCTTGCTCAAGTACTCATGACTCATAACCGTATAAGAAGGGAAGGCAATATCAGTGTCCGTTGTGCCCGAATTTTTGCCTGTAGAGAGAGAGAGAGAGAGAGAGAACTACATGCTCAAATTACTTGGTTAGCCCATCAATGTTATCCGTTTCATTTCCGTGATGATAATATTTGTTTTATTTACAGCAGAGCTGAACTGTAGTTCACGTTTTACAGTAAAGTTATAGTTGTTAATTTTGAGGCACTGTCGCCAAGCTAGATTATTTGTTCTGTTAAACATGTAACTTGGTATTGACCTCTCATTGTTTTAAAAGACTGCGGTAACGTCGCACAATTATCGGCAAAAGATACGAAGATAAGCTCTTAGAAAACCTAATGAGGCGCGTTGACAGTCTTATAACACCTTAATTTATAACATGCTTCAACTGTCGATTGACAAATTTCGAATGGAATTCAGTGGAAAGATCTTCCCTTTGTTATTTGCAAGGTGTAGGAAAATGGTTTCATTCGTTCAAAAATAAAATACATAATATTCATAACGTAATTGAAACTCAGTTTGCCGCTATGAGAAGTTGGCCGGCTGGATGAACAAATATAAACATGGTCGTACATCCACATATGTTGCACCTCTCACAGGTCATGTAAGATCAAATCATTAATAAAATCTATGGCATGGTTTCGACTGATCAATGGGCGAAATTTCGAGTATTTTTGGAACCCAAAATCCTGCGGACATGTGTGTTGTGTTTGTACACTTTAGCACGATAGCGTGTAGTAATCAAACCACCGTTTGGAGATGTTTCAACGTAATCCAGCTGGATTTGTGCGATTCGGTACTGCGTATGAAACATAGGTTACTACACGCCAAGGATGAAGGAACAGGAAAAACAATATTACTTGCTTTTACTAAAGTTATTTTTATTAAAGATGATGTCAGTTCCACTGCAATTTTTGATACTGAGATATTTGTGTTGGCCGGTGTCATTTTCAATGGACTCATCAACTTTGCTGGCATGACATTCAGACATGGCTTCAAATAATTTTTCTTATATTGGCAAAGAAATGTCATGCATCGGTCGGTTTTATATGGATCCTTTCTAGGGTATATCACAGTGTAAATATCTGGGCAGTTGTTGATCCACTACAACAAAATCCAAATAGGTAAGTTCCGTTCAGGTTATTCGTTTCCGCCCGTATTTGGATTTCCGCTTGTCTTCGGGTGCAGACTTTAATTTTTATCTATTTGTTTGTTTGTTTCACCCTATGTTTTATTAATTTTTTATAGAACATTCAGTATTACATCCATATGGTTCCCTAACTTCTGTTATCGCTGTCGTGTAAGCAACATTTTTTTGCTCAGATGCTATGAGATATTCCTCATATTTTACGAATGTAGTTTTTCATACATGCATGCTATTCAAGGCAGCGGCTAATTTGAGCCGCTAAAACTCCTTTATTTGAGCTTGCCATCTACTATCAGGTATTGAAAATACCAAGCCAAATACCAAAAAAATAATCTTGTCCCCCTCCCAGAGGCTATCGGCGCTGCATGGATCATATACCGGCATTGAAGCGATCAAGTGCGACAAAATCCAGCTGTATCCTTGACTTGGTCGTGCTCCAGCACAAAAATTCCTCGTCAACGAACTCGAGGGTTGGCGGAAAATTACCAGATTTTTAAGAATATACCAAATATACAAATTGAGGAACTTGCGCAGAAGGCCGAATCACTAGGAATTCTTTCTTACCTGCAAATTATAAGTTAATTTTTAAAATTCCAAGCTCACAATTTTTGACGATTTTAAGTTTTCAAGTTTTCAACATTTCCAAGTTTTATTGTTCATATGTTGAAGTTTGAACATCTGGTTTGCTTTTTACTTGCCTTTTTTGTCTTCGTTAATATTTTTGGCTAACCGTTCCTTAACTGTCAATTGGCTGGCCATACAGGCCACTCACCTGTGGTGGCGACGCTGATGGCGGTTACCTTTAACAACAATAATACCATCGAACTGCGTTGTGGTTGTTGTTAACGTCAGTTAGTGGTGGAGTTGTATTTGCATTCTATTAAGACCAGTGTTGATAATTTTTGTTGACCAACCCACGCTAAATCGTGCATATACAATTCGCCGTAAAGCTGTCATTGAAAAATCCATTCCACATAATAAATTTATTTTATTATAATTTAATTACATTCTTTTAGCAAATGTTTCGCTTGTTCTACTACAACTATGATGCGTGATTACAACTTGAGTGGCCCGTCCCGTCACTGATCTAGGTAGGCAACAGAAAGCTTAAGCTCTGAGGGGGTTATACGTTTCGGTTCATTTGAAATCCGTACAAATTCCACCCATGCACGGCAGTATTCAATCATAGTCTGCGAAACAAAGTTAATATTTAAAGCTGAAAACTATTCTACTGCTTAAACAAAGTTAATAATGGAGGATGGGGTCTAGTTATCATTATTTCATTATAGACGATTGCGAAGAGACGTAAACTGAGTGGATAACTTTGGATTGAAAACGAAAATGTTATTTGATATTAGGATGGTGATTGTATTTGGTATTCGGTACAACATCGACCTACTCTGTTCCCTGATTTTGTTGCTGTTGGCTTTAAAATCTTAGGAAGACTGCAGCAACACTTTGCTCTTTGGAATCACAGTGTACAGCCTACAAAGTTAACTGACCTGCTTAGCTTAGGCATTGACAGTTTTAAAAGTATTTAACAATGCTCTTACAAATGGAGCATTGCTATATGTAATAAGGAACACGGTTTACAGGGCTTACAAGTTATTGAACCTAATATTGCGTTTAATTTAGAAATAATTCAGTAATATATGGCCTTTGTTATTAATTTTAATTAAGTAGGAGAATCGTTTGTAGTATTTAAATTTGGACCAAATCCTTACCATAAACTGTTTGTTGCATTTGGTAGTACCGTCCTGGTCTTCATAATATAACTATGCTGGAAAAGAGTGTGAATTTTGTAGTGGACAATTTGGTCTATCTTTATAGTCTCCATGGCTTTGGCATTGCTCGAGATTCCGGTTGCTAACAGGCCATAGACTGTTCGTTTGTCGAAACAAATGGCTTGAGGCTTTTTTCGTTTACGGTCCGACCCACGTATATGGATTCCTTCTCAATGGTTGAGATGATATGCAACATATTGAACTTTCTGACCGATGGTCCTACATCAAGAGAGCTTTTGGTCAATGTTGCTGCCAACCATACCATACTACTTTACCATAATAAAATATGGTAAAGATACTACAAGATAGACTGTTATTTTATCTAAAGTAACATCAGTAAAGTTCTTGTTAAAGGTGAGCGTCATTTAGTAAATGCCTATCGGGGATACTAAACGCAGTTATAGGTTAAAATAATTTTTGTCTTATCGGATTGACAGACAAATGTAGATCGGCAGATTTATAGACTGCGTAATAGCGGTACTTGCCAATATGACAATCAATTGGTTCTTTTGCAGAATTTGTCAGATGTAAAGCCGTACTGAAAAGCTTCAATCGTTCCTTTGCTCTTCCACTCACAGGGATGATGTTATTAAAACGTGAGATTATTATTCTAACTTTGTTTTTACCTGCCGCTAGGCAAACTATTCCATCGCGTATGATTGATATGATTTGCTTTGACTTTGCCATTGCTTGAGAGAATTCACGTACGAGTATATTTGCCTGCTGCCTCTCTTTCAGCAACCATTTCACCCATTCAAAGAAACTGTCCGTCTTTTCCCTCTTGTCTCTATACCGTTTTATTACAACATACATTGTAGCGTGCAGCATTGCTCTGTACGAATTAAATTTTTCATCAGGCGCTACTTTGTATTTGTGATTCTATCGTGGCTCGTATGTAGGGGGCTTTTTATACCGATGTGCGGATTGTGAGCAGTTGTTTTCAAGGGCGTGATACGGTGTGGCAGAAATATCAGGATTACGAGTGTTCTGTCGCAGCAATTGGGAGCAGCAGTTCCCTGGTATGCCCCTGTGGCCCGGCACTCACATAAGGTGAATGCTGAAATGCTGAGCCATCTCGTTAAGAGATCTGGGGCATCTCGTTAAGAGATCAGGACTGATGTGAATTTCAGGAAACGGATCGACACGTACCGTCTTTTCGTCGATTATAAAGCTGTCTTCGACAGCTCGATATGGTAAAAACTGTATGAGGCCACGTCCGAGCTTGGAATTCCTACGAAGCTTATACGTATTTGTAGGGTGACGCTGACGGACACGAAGTCTTCAGTAAAGATAGGCAAATATCTAAGCGAGCCTTTTTACACCAAACGAGGACTTAGGCAGGGCGACAGTCTATCGTGCGACCTCTTCAACATTCTGTTGGAGATGTTTATAAGGAAAGTTGCAGTTAACAAAACTGGTACCATCTTTAATAAAAGTCATATGTTACTCGCATATGCTGGTGACATAGACATTATTAGCCGAAAACTGTGAGATGTTACTGCAGCCTTCTCAAGCATCGAGAAGGAAGCAGCGAATATGGTCTGGTGGTAAACGAGGACAAAACAAAGTTATTGGTTTCAACGAATAAAGAGTCTACTCGTTTGGAACGTTGTGTGAACGTTGACAACTATAATTTTGAAGTGGTGGAAGAATTCGTCTACCTCGGTTCCGCTGTAAACAAAATTAGTGATGTCAGCATGGAGATAAAAAGGAGAGTATTGCTTGCTAACAGATGTTACTATGGGCTAAGCAAACGATTCAATGATAAAGCCCTCTCTCGACAAACAAAAATCCGACTGTACCAGACATTGGTTCTATCCGTCATGTTATATGGCGCAGAATCCTGGATGTGTCATAACCCAGGATAAAAGCGGATGAATCAGTACTGGCAGTTTTCGAGGGAAAATATATCATCGCTAACCGAGAGTATCAGCGTCGCATGAACAATGAGCTGTATGAGCTATATGCCGACATTGACGTGGTCAAACGCATTAATATACAGCGATTGCATTGGCTGTGTCATGTTGTGCGGACGAACCCAAATACTCCGGCACGGAAAGTTTTCCACAACGAACTCAATGGACGGCGTAGAAGACGGCGACAAAAAACTCCACTGGAAGGACCGGGCTTTGGAAAAACTGTCGAAGCTTGGAGTGATGAATTGAAGGGGAAGCGCAGCAAATCGAAGCGCTTGATATTATTTCCTACGAGCGGCTAATAATAGATAAGGATGTCTGTTCCAGTCGCCACCTAAGAAGAAGAAGAATCCAGGGAATCTTAAGGATCTGAACTCCTAAATAGGAAATTAAAATTTCCACAAAATTTTGACTTTTAGGTCTCTTTGTAGTTATCCGTAAATTGAACTATACTTTTTGGTCGTCGCTTCAGAAGCATTGAAAACTCATATTACTTAAGACAGCGTTTTTTTTATTGGAATGAGTAATTTCAGAAATTTAGACTTTGAATTACTATCATCTTCTAGGCATTGGTAAGATTTTGTTTATATTAGTTTGTAGATTTTATGACAAATATTGAATCATTGTTTTCGTAAAATCTTTTAAAATGGATTGTATACATTTTGCTGACTTTACATCTGTTGAAATCAGCCAGATCGGGTAACAAATACCTTATTAACTTGTCGAAAAAAATTTCCTTCCAAGGTAGTTAGAATACCTTCCTACCTTTGAGGTACGTACAATAGCTATCATATATGAGTTACGTATGTTCGATTTTCGCATTTTTTCTGCTCTGTTAGTACACATGTCTGTTATATATGTTGACAATATCAGCCTTTTTAAATTGTCAGTTTGTTTTTGACAGATAAAAAGGTTAGTCGTGTTTTGGTGTGCTCGTTGATTTTTTACTATTCGAAAAAATGGATCAACGAAACTGTATTAAGTTTTGTGTAAAAAATGAAATTAAATGTGCAAGGACATTTGAAATGTTGACTGTGGCGTTTGGCGAGTCTACTATGAGCAGAACACAAGTTCAATTGTGGTATAATCGGTTTAAGGAAGAACGAGAAGATGTCCAAACACGTCAACAACCGATGAAAACAATGAAGCAGTGAAGAAAATGAATTTGGATAATCGTTGAATCACTATTAGAGAGGTGCTGATGATGTTGGCATATCGTTCGGCTCATGCCAAGCGATTTTTACGGATATTTTAGGCATGAAACGTGCGGGAGCGAAGATTGTTCCAAAATTGCTAAATTTTGAGCAAACACAACGTCGCATGGACATCGCTCAGGGGCTGTTGAACGTCGTCAACGACGATCCAGATTTCCTCAAACAGGTCATAACTGGTGAAGAATCATAGGTGTATGACTATGACATTGAAACCAAAGCCCAATCATCCCAATGAAAGCATCCAGTAGAGCCAAGACCGAAAAAACACATCAAGTTCGGTTAAATGTCAAGGTTTTGTTCACTGTTTTCTTCGATTGCAATGGTGACATGAATTGCATCATGCATTCTTGCCACAAGGTCATACGGCCAATAAGGAATACTACCTTGGAGTTATGCGCCGTTGGTGCGAATCAATTGGTCAGAAACGCACAGAATTGTGCAAAAACCAATCATGGATTTTGCACCATGGTAACGCACCAGCGCGTACATCGATGCTTGTGCGTGAGTTTTTAGCCAACAACAAAACCGCAAGCATGCCTAAACCACCGTATTCACCGGACTTGGTCCCCGCTGACTTTTTTCCCTTCCCAAAACTGAAGACACCGATGAAAGGAAAGCGTTTTGCTACGATTGAGGAGATAAGAGAAAAATCGAAACAGGAGATGTTGGCGATACCAAAAAGCGCATTTCAAAAGTGTTTCGAGGATTGGAAATAACGCTGGCGTAAGTGTATTATATCTGAGGGGGACTACTTTAAAGGAAATCAAATAGAAACTGTTCAATAAATAAATACTTGTTGAAAAAAATTGAAAATAACGGTTATTTTTTAATCACACCTCGTAGTTATCGTTTCTAAAAGATGCGATAGCTATTGAACTTTACTTGGAACATTGTGCAAATTCATTGTTCAGACTTTTTTGATTCGAAGAATTGCTTCGAATCCAAGACAAAAAAATCGAAATCGCCGGCAACTCTTGCCATTTTGAAAAATAAACACCCTTGAAAGTGTACGTTGCCAGAATTTAAAATATTCATTTTGTTATGCCCAATTCACAAATAAGTGTACATAAAACTTCAAATTAATTGCTTTCTTTAAAATAATAAAATAAGTCATTAAGTCCAACATGTTAGGATTTGAATCTTGTTGCCAGCAGCTGTATCAACATTTAAGAAGTGTAACTAATCGTGTAGTACAATAAATAAATATTGTATTTTATGAGTTTCAACATTTTCCATGAAATTTCATTTAAACGGTCGGAATCAGTTCTTTCAAATGTAGCTAAGTAACGTAACTTGACCAAGGCGTCCAGAGTATAATCAGAGTATGATTTTCTGATGCCCTAAAGAGTAGATATTCAATGCATACTTGATTACATAATCTCTAATCTCAGTTAATTAGTAACCTTTCTAACGGCCATAAATTGTATGCCTTAACAAAACTAAATAGCTGCAGCAATAACTATCTACCTTTTGTGCTCATTAAGCATTTGGACTACCTGCTCGGAGTTTATTTCACGGATGAAGAAAAGTATTTTGTAGGAACAAACAAACTATGGCAGGATAACAATTCATTCCAATAGGCGTTATAACATACACCGAAGTAACAGCATTAAAAGACGGAAAAATATTTGTAAAGATGTTTCTTATAAGATATGAAATCATAAACCAAGCGGGCTAACGGGCCCAATGTTCAAACACTACAGCCGTGTTGCCACCACCAAGATGTATGTACGAGTGTAAGTAGACGGAGTTGCAGTTCAAGTGAGAGTGGGGTAAAATATGGCAAAATGAATATTCAAATGTTTGAAATATTTTATACTGGCATGATTATATTTCTTTCTTTTTGCTAAGGCCATTGCCTAGGATTGCAATGCATTGCATGTTTTATGGCTACTACAACAATTGGCAAAATTTATTTATCTTAGAATTGATGGAGCTTTCTTGAAACTAACCAATAACAATAACAGCAACATGCGGCAACAACGGCAACGAAGCCTTGTGTCAGTTGCCTAAAAGAGAGACCAAGAAAATAAGTTGAACTTGGTCAAAACTCCAAAAACTAGAAAGATGGTCGAGGTGGATGTTTGCAACGCAGAGCTTACGTTGTTGCCATTGCTGCGTCGGATGCTGCTGCCTCTACTGTTGCTGTTGTTGTTAATATTACCATGACATTAGTCCTCGTCGACTTTTCGCTGCATGTTGCTGATTGTCAAAAAGCCAATGGTATTGAATTTATGCACACTAAACCAAAGACACCGCTAGCTGAAGTTTAAGCTTTGAATCCTCTGTCTAAAAATGCCAACGAGCATTACACACACACACACACACACACACGTACGCTCATGCTCATGGAGAACCAAACGAACAATTCAAGGACCAGTTCTAGAGCATGGGCTTAGATGAGATAAATGTAAAACATAAACAACTCCGGAAAATGATCTTCATCAGGTTTCGATGTTTATGTAAGTGTGGACACAAGGAAAAAGAGTTTATGTCGACTTAGGGCAAAGTTGAGTTTAATCGTTAATATTGTTTTCTCCACATTTAGAAAATCTGTGCGCATATAAAGTTATAACAATTTCTCAATATAACGAGTTCGGAAATGTGGCGTCATATCTTAATATTTCTTGATATCAACATCTTCTAATCTTTCAGAATTCCGTATGACAAAATTCTTACTTATGGCAAATTTCCATAATATCGAAAAATGAAGAATTATCAGAAAAGTCGTTTGTTCTTGCAAGCATTGATATAAAAAAAATCGTTTTGTGTCTGTATGTCTATTCGCTACGCTTATCCGACTATGCTGAAAGTTCGATAAGTTATTCCTTAGATCCATGTAATGGTTTCTAGAAAGGTTCAGTTACCAAACGAAGAGTAGGGCGCAAGGTCTAATCGTGATGGAAGTTTGAAAAGTAAGTTGCACTTTGTCTAAGAAGGATTTTGAAATGGTACAATGAACTAACTGAATGTGGTTTGCATGTTACTTGTCACTCTATGAAGTCTGTCAGTCCATCTATGCTCCTTTTCAGTCAATAAAGGTTTATGGAAGAGATTTTGTCATATGATTTTGTAGGAGAGACATTAGATAGAAATGCAGGTTGCACATAGCGCGCGACATCGAATTACAGTTTAACAATTTTTTAAATCCACTGGAAGAGACCTACTATATATTAGCGATTCTTAGTGTTAGTTAGAATAGCTTTTACTAGATTTCTCTGTTACCCAAGTACTCGAAGCGTTCAAAAGTATGTCGAGGTGAAAAGCGGTCAAAGGTAGAAAAAGGTTGCATCAGGGCCAAAACCCGCGATCATGTGCACGATAGTCATGTGTACTGTCTATCCATCGTGTCATGATCGGCTAAATATCGATTTTTGGATTATTCTATGAACCCACCAATAACACCAAATGTTGGCTGATGTGAGATATTAGCATATTGTGATATCTTCTTCATGTTGCTTTAAAGTTTATAGTTATCGATTTTATAACTTAAAACAATTGAGCTATTTTTGAAGATTATTCTGAGCCACTGTAATTATGGGTTTAAACCGTGTTAAAAATTGTTGAAGGTTTAATAACCTGTTACCTTAACAAGTTCGCAAATTCCCCCGAATGATAGTTGAAAACAATATCGTGAGCTTTTTCGATTAAAAATTTCAAACAAAGTACGATATAAATGCATGTAGGACAACGTTTAAATTCACAGTCGCATACAGTTGTACACAGTTGCATTTTGTAGTACAAATGTTCTTTGCCTATCCAACTCTGCTTTGGTTTCTCCGAGCATCGAACGTTTCTTACGTAGATGTTCGATTATCGCATCACCCCAATAGTACAAAACCTGTTCCCTACAACTGTCTGCAGAAATTAAAACATGTTATAAATTCTGCGGTAAAATTGTAGTCAGTAAAGTGGCAATGATGTAAGCGGTAAAAATGCCTCTAGGCTGTTTTTAGAGAAAAATACTTCATACTATATACAAATTCATTGTTATTAATGAAGAATGTTATTGCTAGGCGAATTCTGATATGTATGCCGTCATCGACCTGGTCGAGTGCAATAAAATACAGTGGTTGTTCTGGATACGTTGTGGCATGCGTGCTAATAAAGGTATCCGCAGATTAGGGCGGCCGATATTCCATCGAAGGCCCAGAACCATTCTTGGGAAGACTCTAGAGCTTGGAATTATTTTCTATGTTCGCTGCATAATCAATAATAAATACAATTTTAACAGCCATCTATGTGAACAACTCAGTATTATAAGCTTGGTGATGAAAGCAAGCTACAAATATTGCTAAATTTTAATTTACAAAGGCCTTGTAAATTTCCATTCAGTAATATTCTTGCGAAATTGGTTTAAGATGTCCATAAAACTACTTTAAAATAATGAATTGATGAATCCACAGATGAATTGATGAACTATGAAATAATTTCGAGTATTTAAACATTAATATGTCGTAGATTTAAACCCAAATGTATAAATTACATACTGTTGTTATATTACTGTTTAATGTGAAAATGTTTTATTTCGTTACTTTGCATGGTTTAATTTCGAATAATTCTGGTTGTAGACACAAACAAAGGCTACTGGTTTTTAATATATATGTCATACGATTATGTCAAAAGCCAGATTAGATGTTTCAAATCTGTTGTCGATTGTGTTGTATGGATTAAAAAAACATCTCGCTCACCGTAAAGTTAAATTTTCACCGACATCTTATATGATGTCAAATGCGAACGTTGTAGGTTTTGATATATTAAATTCTGCAATCTGAAGAGCTCCATTCTTATTTTGAGATCTGTCTTAGATCTTGAGATTTGACAAAATTTGTACCTAAGAATGGGGTGCTATTTGGGTCCTTTCCAGACCTGATATCGATATATAAAGTTTCTGTTGAAGATCACTGATGTTGACATTCCAGAATATACCAGATCAGTATGTTGTTGAGAAAACGTTTTACTTTTATAAAATGTGTGTTATCTTACAAACCACAGCAGGTGTGAAAATGATCACAACATCATGAAAACCAGTACGGTATTTATTTGATTAGTAATAATTTTATCATAACAGCGCCAATATAAATATTTTCCTATTTTCGATGCGACATATCTCAGAGACAAAAATCACTGATATTTAAAATAGTATTTGAAATCGACAGAAAAAATGTTTAGCTTTGTATTGATGCAAAAATGGTCAGTTGACAAAAATAATAGCTTAGTAAATAAATAAGGATTCAAATAATTGAATCCATCGAAATTCAGAAATTGTCCCTAAATCTGATAGGCTAAATTGCGTGCAAGTTTGTTGCTTAAGTTTTTCGTTTTGTCCATTCTACTAGTTAAATTTTTCCAGGCAACGCTAAACGACCGACGAATAACACTACCTTTGCAAATTTTGCGCCAGCGAATTTTCTGTGAACTTTCAACGCTTGTCACGATTGCGTGTAGAGTGCTGGCCGTCTCGGCAGAGTGTAAAGTTGTTAGGCAAACGAAATGTGTAGTAATGATCGAAATGTAATAATAAATAGCGAAACATTGAAAATTGAAAGGCAGAAGAGAAGAAAAGAGCAAACTACACACTTAGAAAACTCAAAAGTAAAGGCCCAGCTCCTCAATAGCAACAAATACACAAACACACACACTCAGACACCATCATCAGCAGCAACGGCAATAGCAACAATATCGTCGTCATCATAAAGAGGAACAGCACCACTAAGATTTGTACAATTTTCAAACTATTTTTATGGCAACGATAAGTTTTGAACTGCATGCAGTCCCAAAAGACGCAGCAGGGTGATTGTGTCGACCAAAAGACCAACTGAGAGGCGGGCAGACAGTCAATCTGACGGTCGAATGGACGGACAGTCTAACTAACGACGTTCAGCCAAGCTGAGGAGCCGAGAAATACGTTCGAGATGTGTGTTGTATATTTTATGTTGTTTGTAGCCAAACGTTGTTGCCATTGCATTGTTGTTGCGGCGTGTGGCTGCTTCTGGCCATCTATCTACATGTAGGTGTGCACGAGTATTTGTACAAGCCAAGACGCAGTGAGTTTGGTGGCTGTCTGTGCCTGTGTTCGATTGCATCTATTGTCGGTGTAACGTAACGTTTTTGGGTTTTTACTTCTCGCGTAACGTTTTCTCATTGTCATTGTTGTGTGATTTGAGCAAAGAGTGCTGCTCCCTTTGTATGGGTAGATATGTTGTGGCTGAGTTCATTGTGTATGCCTGCACAAATACACATGTAAATCAAATAATTAATTTGGCCAATACCAATGTGTGAGTACACAATCATCATCATCGTCATCGTCATCGTCATCAGTTAAACCAACAAAATACCTCTCGCAGCCAGCTTCTCATGGACTCGTGGTTTCGTACGTCGTCGTTACCCTTTTACTTTGATTTTGCAGTGGCCAGAGTTTGTTGTATCGTAACAAAGAAGAGGACAAAAAGAGGCACACGAAGTATGCGGTGGCCAGGGGCGTATTAAATGATTTTTGTTTAGAGGGATGTGATTGGTTTTACCTTCGGTTTCGAATTGGATTAAATTACACCACTGCGACGACAATGGACAAAAAAAGTGTACATAAATTAGCACTATTTTCCTTTATTATGTTTCTGAGTTAACAAAAAAAAAAAAAACTAAAAATGCATGTAAAAAAAATTGAAGGAAATATGTCCAAGTTCATTAAGTTCATAAAAGTTCCTAATATTAATATTGTGATTTAAGGTATACAAAATATATACCGATCGACTCAGAATAGGAACTTGACTCAGAAATTCTAAATCGGTCCACGTTTTTATGTAGCTTCCATACAAATGGACCCCATAAGCGACCATAACTGTTGTATATTATGTGCTCTCATCTCAAATGACACTTCAGTTCAAATTTTTAAAAGATTGTGTCCCACCGACATGTTTTTATATATACCTTTCATAGAACGGGTCCCTTGTCGCTTTGTGGGACGTAATCGTGCGATTGCAAATGTGATACAATTTCATGATCTATTAACGCTTTTAGCTGGTTTTATCCAAACACACTGATTTAGGTTATTTTGTGGTGGTATTGGACCTGCTATGCTATAACACTTTTCCAATAATGTATATTTTGTATGCGTTATGGAAATTCTGTAAAAATTATATGATATAAAACTGACTGCTCCGCCGCTGTAAAAATAGATTAAAATGAATTTCCAAATATTGGTTATTCCCGAAATCAACATTTTTCATTTATTTGCAATTTATGAGGATGTTGTTTGCCTGTCCGAAAGTGTTCATGATACACCGACAACACGAAATTTATATTATCTTCTTGTATGAAACAGACAGGGGGAAACCATTTGTAGACAAAGTCCAAAACAGATCTATTGAATTTAATAGCCTAAGTCTTCCCCTCTATGCTTAATATCAATCTGATCATTATTTTTGAAGATTCATAAAAAGGTTGGAACAGTGCTGACTTTTCCATGTGAAATTCCATGTTGTGGTGAAATTTGAAGCTCATTTTTCCATCAGACAGTGCTATTTTTTCCGCAAGGAAACTTTTCGCAAGTGAATTCGAAATAACTTAAATTTTTGCGTCATAATATGTTTGATAATATATTTCTAAACTTTGTGAAATAAAATAGTAATAAAAGGACATTAAATTACATGTGTTATCGGAAATACCATAACGTAAAAATATAAGTTCTCCCGATTTCGGTTTTGGACACCAATACGAGAAAACTGGCAATGCTGCTAAATTTTTTCATGAGAAAACAATGATTTTGTTTTCTCGTGAAAAGAACATGGTACAGTAACAAGAACTTTGCAATTAAATAGAAATACATGGAGAAGGTTTTATAGTCTAGAGAAATTAAATGATTTAAATGAACGATTCAAAATCCAATTCAATAAACCGACTCCACCAACTTGAGTTTTGAGAAAATGCTTCATAAATCGTACTCTCTGTTTTCCGTCTTTTTCCATTGGTGTAAACAATAATTGTTATATTTTTTCAACTCAGTTGTATATCGTGCATATCGCTGGTCCACTTCTTACATTGCACGTGAGAAGAAACGCCTCTGTTTTATGACTTTTTGACTTCTTGATTCTTCTAACTTCGCTTGTGGTGTTGCATTCGTACACATTATCTGCCTGGATATCCCTTACGTCTTCCTTATACAATCCCTATTTATTCTACGTCTTTTTCTGTCTGTTTTCTTCTTTCTTAACAATTGGATTTTGGAAGCGTGCTGGCCCCGCTGAACCAACGAACGTTATATTACTTCTTCTAAAGATATCAACATAAAAGCAACAAAAAAAAAACTCTTTCGTTGTCATCATTGCTGTGTCTGTTGGCCCGCATTTTCTTAAACGAAATTGTCAATAAGACATAACGTCAAAAAGTGAGTACCTGTGTAGAAGGAGAAGAGGCAGAAGAAACTGAGAAGAATAAAAAGCCACAGCACCACCACAGCTATACAGGTAGCTGACAAAGACAACAGCCGCAACAGGTGAGAGTGTATGTGAGTTTGGTTTTATGGAAGATGAAACCATAAAAAGACCTAAAGAGATATTGAGTATTACCAATACTTATGCATTTAGTGAATCAATATGCATAAGAGAGCCTTAGCTGAGAATGGTAGCGCATGCGTGTAACAAAATCTCCCACTATATAGTTTGAAAAGAAACCAACGCTTAAGACACCTGTATAAGAAAAACACCTGAGAAACACCAACACAATTGTAGGATATGTGTAGGAGTGTTAGTGAGTAACGAGAGAGATCACAAGAGCGCGAGATGTCGAATTGAAATTGTGTAGGTATCTGCGACGACTCTACACGTTCCTTAACATCGACGTTCACCATCTACAACGAGTTTTTCATACCTTCGGCACAAACAAACTTTATATTCCCCCTCGTAACATTAGAAATTTCTCGTTCCAAAAAAACCACCGATATATTTTGCTAAATCTAACAGAAAAATGCAATTATCAAGTGAAATAAATAAGAAATTCATGGAATTTACCGAAAAATGTGTTAATTTTCTCAAGAAAATGATGCTGTAATTGCAAAAGTCGTAAAGAACTCAGAAGGAAAAGTTCGTCGTATATAAAATAAAAAAAAAAACAAAAAATTATTCATAGCATTTGAGTAACTCGCCGAGCCATTGCAGAGAGAAGCGTTTGTTGTTCAGAACGAAACAACAAAAAATAATACAACAACGCAAAAAGAGCACAGCAACAACAATAGCCAAGAGTAATTTGTTTAAACAAAGTCGTGAAGAAAATATTTTCCATATTTTCGTAAATTTTAAATTAATGTGAATGGTGTACAGTGCAACTAAATGGAAAATTGAATCTCAAGTGAGCCGCACAAATAGATATGAAAATAAAAAGAAGTCTGTCTGTCTGTGTGTCCGTCTGTTTGGTCTGGTGAATGCAAAAAAGTAAAGAGTCAATCTCGCCATAGTTTGTGCGGACCGAGACCACCACAACACAACGAGGAGGAATACGTACGTAAGACACAAAAATTCCAACGGTGCAGTCTCTCGAGAGTTAACGCGGTCCAAAACACTACGTTCGAGCGCCTTACCACAGTAATCGTGCGGGCAAAACGACCAGCAATTTCGTAAACTAACAAAAAAAAAAATAAAAGAGTTATTATTGTTAAATACAACAACAACAACAACTGCAACATACAGTAATTTAAGTTAATAAATGTGATAAAGTTTTTAATAAAAAATCAAAAAAATATATGCCATATGTGAAAGTAAAAGAAGAGAATATTAAAGTTATAACCAAAAGTGCCTTAATAATAAATACTAAATGAGACTTAAATCAAGTTTCCATCACAAATACAAATGTTAAATGCTGCAAAATTTCATTGCAAAAGCATTAAGAAATATTGAAAATTGTAATCAATTGTAACACGTCTTTACCTTCCCCCAACACACATTTCAACCATTGCTGATTTCAACATATTCACCACCTTCAAAACATTTTCATTTGTTATGGTTCCATTATTGAGCTTACGTAAGTTGTTGTTCAGTGTTCATTTGTCTTATAAATTATAATAAATTGTTAGTTAGCAGTTAAAAAATGTGTTGTATAAAAACTTCTGTGGTTTCTGTTCGGAAGACCTAAGTATCTGATAATATTCCCTGGCAATTTTGATTTGACGATGAGATGAGGGTGTTTTCAACAAATTTCGCTAAAATGCGCGCTTTTTTTGTGCTGTGTTGTTTGGTGTTGTAGTATAAAACAAAATCACAAAGCAAAATTCATTAAAAACAAACTGAAACCAGTGATGTCTCTGCTGTTGTTGTTCTTGTTGTTGGAGTACTGAAAACAAGCTTTAAAACAACAGCAGCATGTTTATGATTTGATGTACACACGAGTATATACAAAGACGACCGATTGACCGACCCCCTTTCTCTCTTGCGTACGTTTTTTATTTTTGTGTGATCATTACTATTTGATTGCCTCTTCTTCTTGCCGTGGCGATGATGATGATGGTGATGTTGATGGAGCTGCTGCTGCGTTAACCTCTTCTTCTGCGTTATCTTCTTTGCCTTTTGCCTCTCCATCGACTTGCTGCCATTATTGCTCTGTCTGTGTCTTTTTAATCAAGCCGGAACTCTTTTTGTTGTTATTGCTGTTTGAAAGTAATATGTTGTTGTTTGGCCCCACTCTTGATATCATGAAACAAAAAAAAAAAACTGAACGCTCCATACCTGTTTAACCCTTTAAGAAGTGGTTGCAAAACAATTTTGCATGAGCGAGTTTGTATCTTAAGTCTTTTGATGTGAAGGTAGCGCGTAAATGTTCGAGCTGCGAGCAGCAATTGAAAGTTTCTTTCTTAAGTCTTTTGGTTATGGGCAACGTTGTGGGAACTGTCCTTAGTATCGAATTAATGAAGGACCGGTTTAGTTTTGAAGACGAAATTTGATTTTTTATACGTATAAAATTTAAAACTCACTACGAGGGCATCTTTTAGAAATTATAACGATTTTAGGGGATGGGGGAGGGAAAATACAAATTCCACTGCGTCTTATGTGTGGAATGTAAGGGAGCGCCTAACATTGAATGAACTTACATTGATTTCCATTTTTATACTGCCAAAACGAGATTTTTTGTGTGTTGATGATACCGAGCACCAAAATGAAAATGTTTTTCTGGCTCTCGAATACTGGATTACACCAAGTATAAATCTCAACAGATTTAAAACTTTACCATAATTACAAGTTGTTCACAGAATTTTATTTGCATTTCGTTCAATTCATATTCTTTGTAGGGCCTTAAACGTATTTATGTAATTTTGATCTATCTTTTGTCAATGCAATTTCTTTTTATAATTTCACTGTCCAATAATATTTTTTTTTTGGCTTTTATTGGTTTTATAGTTGGACACCCTTTCTGAGGTAATTTGTTACAAAGTTCACAAAAAAATATTTTTAATTCATTAAAATTATATATTGGTGATTTTACAACCGTTTAATATGGACAAAAAAATTAATTTTGGAACGATGTAATGGTTCAGGATGGCTGGAAATAAGTCTCAGTATTCCAATTTAGAACATTTTATAGTCCAAAACATGCATCAGGCGCCAAAAACGTTGACTATGCAAATAATTGTTCATGTGTGCGAATAAGAAGGAGCCATTGAGTGCCAAGTGAGGAATGTACGACAAATGACCTATCAATTCAAAGCCTTGTTTACTCAAAAAGTCTTCTGTTTAAGCCCACCTACAGAAACTTGCAATGCAGGTGTTTGAGAATTGTCTTTTCTTATTTCCCCGAAAGATGTCGGACAAACAGATATCACAATCAGTGGTGTGCCGTTCACAGTTGGCCCGGTTATGTGGCTTCACTGGCTCGGCTCATTGATAAACGTTTCATTTTGGTAAAAAGTGCGTCGAAACTGAAAACTAAACTATCGTAATGTTTTCTGTTTAAAATAATGCATTCGGGAGTATCTTCAGTATCACCGTATCAAAGTCTCCTATGTGACTATCACAGCTGGCAAAGTACAACTATGTGTTTGATATTATTATATTAATTTTGTTTTATTTTTCATGACGGTGGGATAATCCGAAATTTTGGAAATAAATTTTCTTTGCATTCACACTTCTGTCCAAAAAAAAAACACAATTTGTGAGCGTTGAATGAATTTTGCTTGCACAGTGGTTGTCGAAATCCTTCTTAACGAGGGCATAACATTATAAGTTCAAAAATAAGAAAACTTTTTATAAAAAATCCTTTGTCTTGCAGAAAATTGAAGTAATGATTAAAGCTAATTTGTGTCGGCTATAAGAAGGCGAGCTATTAAGTGTGAATACTGTCGTATAAAGAAAACCTTTGCATCTAATATACGTTATTATTGAACGTTATGCAACAGAGTGTTGAAAATTAAGATAAGCGATTATATTTGAGACTCATTGCGAGTCGCCTTAATTTTGCGATAAAGTTCTGAAATCTATATTAAAATAAAATATAATTTGGGATTTCAAAAATATGCTTCTGAAATTTAAAATTTTTTGTGTATATAAATTTATGATTTACATTTTAAACACTACACCAGCGTGTCTCAAAATTAGTCCCAAATATAGTCTCTTGTTTTCAAAATGTCGTTTCAGTATATCTCGAAAACTGCATAAGGTATAATAAAAACATTTGTAAAATCGTTATACCACATCCGAAGACGTTACTTCCGTTTATATATTTTCCAAATTGATGAAAATTAATTTTTTTCTAATGTGGGAAGATGATATTGCGGAAAGTAAAGCCAAATTAAAACAAGCGTGTTCTAAAAATACTGCTGTGTTGTGTACTCGTATATGGGATGTCTCTTAGAGTTATAAGTAGGACATAAACGTAAAATAAAACACAGAGGAATTGTATTAATTGCAATTAAATTGGCATTAATTAAAAGATTATTTGTTGTCATTTGTATGTGAATATAACTACTGATATATGACCGCAGCGGCTTGTTCGGATGTAGTCCAACGGTGAAGTCTAATTTTCGATCGGTTTTAGTAGAACTTGGGACTGCATATCTCGACGGTGTGCACTATCGTAAGTTCAAAGCGTGAAACTATACGCTCGCCAAATGTTTCCTTCAATAAATCGTTTCTGCACGCCATTGTGATATGTTGCGCCGTCTTGTTTAAATCAAGGCAAATATATTCAGCAATTGAGAAATCATTGGTGGCATTGTTCTTGAAGAAATAAGAACTAATGGTTTCACTCGTCCATACAGCGCACCAAATGGTAAATTTTTCTCAATGGAACGGATTCTCAACAATGGCTTGACGGAGGGTAATGCTCACACCAATTGTGACAGTTTTGTTTGTCGATTTTGTATGGGATTTTTGGGGTTAGACTAACTTTATGGATCTTTACAGCTTTTAGCAGATTACAGTCATATAATAATCACTTCATTTGGATAATATATGGCGAAATTACCACCATTGTGCAATTCCCATAATCTCTGTGAATTTGAAACTTAATACTTAAGATTAATAACACTTCAGTAATTCGTGCAACCAATGAGACACTGAAATATTTATTTATATTTTTGTTTCAAACCGACCGCCAAGCGTTCGTTACTCAGAATAGAATAGTTTCTTCACTTTAAGTTTTTAACACGATTTATAATTGGTATGAAAACATTTTTGGCAAACAAATCAGACCAAGCGCGTTTACAAAATAATTCATACATTTTGGGGCAACAAACATGTAAACTTTCATTGAAATGAAAAGCAATCTGGTTGTGTAACTTAACGAAATGCTTTGAAACCACTATTTAAAATAAGACATAACGTATGTATATGCATTGCTAATGTCACTTCAATTAATCTATTCAATTTTTCTGTTGGAATTCATAAATCAAGTTGCCGTTCTAAGTCTTTTGTTGTAAACTATGTAATAAAATGCTTTAACTTAACATTAAATACCTCTTGTTTTCATATTTTGTATTTTATGATTTTATTTTAATCTCCTAATGGGTTAATTGACTCTTGCGTATCGTTAGTGATCTTTGTTTAGCTCCAAGTTATTTATTAAACATTTTTTGTTCCTTTACATTCAGACTTCGTCGCTGTTATTTATACATATCGTAAGTTTTATTTGTGCCATTTCTCTAAGCTGTTGTAATTATTTATTTATTTTCCTTGATGATTTTCTGCAATTCTTGGCGAGTGTGTGTATGTGTTTGTGTGCATTTTTGGTAGCTTTCGAACAACGTTAGGTGAAAGAAGCCTTGAGAAAGTTCGAAGCAAAGTTGTGAGAGAAGGCATCAAATAGTGGTGTTAAAGTCTTTGCAAATAGCAGCGTAGGAAAAAACTTCATAAATTTCCATAAAAGTTAATTGAACATTGTAAAGGGGGTAATCTCCCCCTGCTGTTGGTGGCTCGCCAAAGTAAGAGATATTGTCGTTTGCAGAAAAAGCAGGCTATAAGAAAACAAGGCTGAGCTGATGGTGAATAAAATGTGTAAAGCCGAAACTCCTGTTGAACTTTCGAAAGTTTGATTACTGCCATAGGAAATGTACGTATCGTATCATATGTCCGTCCATTTGGCCGTCTGTCCAGCATCTTTGTGTAAAGGGTTCTGCACGCTTGTGCTTTAAGTCTCTCGTTTGCCATTCGCTGCACTTTTATAAGTTGAGCACCCTGTATTCAGTGTTGTCTGTCTGTTGGCTGTGTGGGTTTGTGCTACGACTAAATGCATTTAAAATGCATTCATTCTTCTGACTGTTATGGTCCACGAGACCATTATAATACCCCCGACCAAAATATACAGCAGCCTTATTTTGATTTTGTTGTTGTTGTTGTTGTTATTATTGCTGTTGCCGTTGTAGTTGTTGTTGGTGTTGTCGACTGGCAAAGTCTTTTTAGCAACAACATAAAGTATGTGTTAACGTTTTTCATTCGGCTATGGCTGATGCCGTTGCCTTTCCGACTTGGGTTGGTTGGCCTGGCGGGTGTGCAGGGGCTGCTGGGGGGGGAGTTACTCGTGCTCCTCGTGTCTTTTAGTAGGTTTGTTGGTATGTCATGGCATGGAGGTCTGCATAAGGCATTCAAAAGGTGATCTGATCTTGCATTCGTGCTTAGTTTTTGTTTCTGTTGTCTTGGTTTAACTTAACGTTGTGGCACAGCAACAGCAACAGCAACAGCAACAGAAACAACAACGTCTACGAGCGACATCAGTGTTGCTGCCCAAAGTATTGAGGCCTTTTTTCAATACTTTATAAACTGTTTGTAAAAACACAAATATGTATAGGTGAGAGCGCCTGTACTGGGCTCTTTTGGCGTTTTGTTCTCTTTTCTTTGGCTTTAATATTTTTCTATGAATATATTGGTGAAGCTTAAGTCTGTGCATGTGAGTACTTTTGAAATGTAGTGTTTTTGTATGGCACGTATGATTTTATGAACCAGACTCAGCATCTTAGTTGAAACAAGAGAGTCCAGTGCACTATGGCAGAATTGCATAGTATTATAAATAATAGTTTAATTTGGCGAGTGTGTGTATATAGAGGATAATTGCCGGAAATACGATTGGTAGGTGTGCAGTCTATAGGAATGTTCTAATACCAAGCTTTATTCCCAGTTATACCGGGTTATACATGTTGTGAAAATAAAGTTAAATAAAACACACATAAATCTATACGATCCATACCCGTAAATAGCAAACATTTCACTAAATAAATAACACTACAGATGACGGGTATTTAAGAGCTGACAGCCTTGTCAGACCGGCGATTTTGAAACCCATAGATGGATAACCCTGCATATTTGAAGAAGAACCCCATTGTATTTACTATAATTATGTCTGGCACGGTAATTTTATAAGCGATATTAACACTGTAACATCGGGTCCACTTTTCGAAATATACCTCATTGAGATTTGAGGGAGAGTCCTAGCTGTGAAACTAAAAGTTAAATGACACAGTAGCTTAAAAAGTATCTTCGGATCTAAAAATTAACATTTTTATTAAGTTAATTCCATTTCTTTTCCCAATTGCTATAAAATTAAATTTTTGTTAAAGTACTTAGAAATATGAATTTAGTAAACTTTGCGAAATCTTCTTTTGACATATTTCTTTAAGTAGAATCAATACATGTAGCACAAAAGCGCTTGTGAAATCCTTAAACCTTATCTTATTGCAATTCTGTCTCAAAAATAGAACGAATCGGAATATGTCTCAAATATAGCATAAATTTGCAAGTTTTTATTAGCCGTCATTACGGTATTATCTAACACCACCAGAGAAATACAAAGGTATCTTGGAATAGATTCCAACGCACTCCTCTTTTATCATGTGCCACTACATTTTTTTCTTTTAACTTTTACAGCAAATATCACGCGATTGTGCGCAAATATAAAATTATATTTTCTGAGAACAATGTTGGAATTTGCATGTTAAGGTCTCTTTGTGACAGTTACTGTGTGTTTGTTGAAAAAATATCGAATATAATGTTGAGGGAATACCATATTTCAGTAGGAACACAACATACGAGTAAATTGATATATCTTTTCCTTCATATCCTTTCATTTGTATAATATATCAATTTATGTTGTGTTTCTACTGAAATATGGTATTCAGTCAATATTATATTTGATATTTTTTCAACAAGCACAAAGTAACTGCCACAAATTAAGTTTTTGCCAAGCCCACTAATATAAAGATAAATTGGTGATAAAATTGGTCTGGTAAGATGAAACTTACTGAATGGGACGCGAAATCAGTCTCTCTCTCGTTTGATATGCTATACAAAAGCAATATTCGGCAGTCCCAAATCATACATCATTTAATGTAACAGCCGTAGTTATGCGCGTGGTTGTTGGAACTTATCAAAAAGATGAATGATATTTCAGTTGAAAAACAGGAAAATATTGAAACCCATTTAACTGACGACATGACTTTCTATCATCCATGATACAGCATGAAATTGAGTATGTAGACCAAGACAATGTTAAGAATATTTGAGCATCACGGAACTTTGTGGTGCCTTTCTAATTATATCTCTTCTGCCTCCACGTTTGTCTTGGCGATATGCGATTTTATACGTAACACAACTTACTTAGTGTGAATTTCCTATACTCCGAAAAAAATATATTTTTAGTTAGCGTTTAATTAATGTCTCCCCATAATGTTCAATGCTTATGAATTTTCGAAATGAAGCCTTAGATAAAGTAATCTATCACGCGATAATAATGAGACAAACTGCAATGAATGCAACTGGTGATATCTGTAGATGTCATCTTCCGAAAATTGCGATATATCCCTGCAGTTTTTTCAAAACGCTAATTAGTATGCGGCGCTGAGTGGGGCAAAATTTAGTTACTTTTTTCAACGGCAGGTCTTCATTGCTAAGACAATTCTTGCATGCTGAAAAATTACCACTTCTTGATGTCCAGGCATTTGGTTATATAGACTCCGCTGTAAATAGATTAAATAGTATAGTCAGTCTTGAAATTAAACTGAAAACCTTTCTTGCAAACAGGTATTAGTTCGGGCTAACCAAGTCTAACCATCCAGCTTGTTTGCGAAACTGATATGTAAAAGACTACAGCCGATTCTAGCTGAACTTATTGGGCTTTCAGTGTGGCTCTAGACTGGGTAAATCAACAATCGACTCGGTGTTCAGACACATTTTTTCGTCGGTTATGAAGTTACCTTTGACAGTTCGATGAGAGTTTGGAACTCCCGCGAAGCTTAATGTCTTTATCACTGTATGACTCGAGGTCATCTGAGAATTTATGGTGTTGGAGATGATTATGAGGAAAGCTGCAATTAATACGACTGGTACTACCTTTAACAAAAACTATACGTTACTCTCGTAAGCAAACGACCCAAGACTTCTCAAACGTTGAGAGGGAATCAGCGAAAATGGGTCTGGATGTAAACGAGGGCAAAAAAAGTTATTTGTTTCAACTAACAAATAGTCTACTCGCTTGGGACGCAGTTTGGGCATAGACAACTAAAACTTTGGGGTGGTGGATGAATTTATCTGCCTCGGTTCTGCTTTAAACAAAATGGAAATTAAGAGAAGAGTATTGATTGCTAGCATTAGTATTGAAGCAATCTCTTGACAAATATAAATCCGACTGCACCAGATATTGGTTTTACCTATCTTGTTGTTGTTGAATCAAAGTTGAGAGGAAAATCAAGAGGAAAATACTGCGGAAAATATATGGACTTATAATCTTTAGCGGAGAGTATCGGCGTCGCATAAACAATAAGCTGTATCAGTATGCAGCGAACCAGCCAACGCCTGGGTCATGGTGCGCGGATGGAAGCTAATGATAATAAAGATTGGATATTTGACAACTAATTCTGCAACAAACAGGGAACTACTGATATAAGTATGAAATGGAAAATAAATTTTTTAAAATTTGTAAACTTTTAGAAACAAAGTGCCCGGTTTCATTAAGTTAAGTGGATAAGTGTTGCGGTTAGCTATAACGCGGGTAATGTACCTGTGTTTAAGAAACGCGCTCTTCTCATGCGTAATATTCAGTAATATCTTATTTTTCGCTATATTTTTTAATACATTTCAATAACCAAGCCCACAATTGGTGCTGCGCAATTAACACGTTTGTGGTTGATTGTTGTTGCGAGGGTAAGATATTTCCTATAGGCGTTTGTGACAACTGGATTGTCAGTTTTGGCGTTTGTGACAACTGTTGTCCATAGGTGGACTGGATAAGTGGCCGACTTTTCCACTACAAAATCGTATTTTGTAAACATTACAATAACCACCGCCCCACAACTGAAATGGTTTCTTCCCATATCTATCATCTAGCATCTTGTATTGAACGTGTTTCCAAAGGTGGATTTAATAATACTTGAGTGAATAAGTTTTTCGTATTGATCAAAACTGTGTCATATGTGGGCCGTATATAAACACTACGGGCGCTGTACTGACTTATTGGCAGAAAAATCTTCCGTCATAGATAATATGATATATCGAGTCTGCCTGTTCCTGTTCAGTGGAAATTCATATTTTTTAGTATTTTTCTTTATCCACACCCAAAACAAGGGCGTCATATCTATCAACTACCAACATACATTGTTTCTATACAGCAAATTAATAGTACAACTGTTTCGATCGATTTCGACCACTTTTGTCACCTACGGCACATAGTGTGGAGGAGTGTGCACTAGTTGTGCCAGAGACGTCCTTTTTTCATATAACATATTAGATACATAATATCTTGCTTTTCTAGTGAAAACTGACATTTAGTATGTTTTAATAACCATGCCCACAATTACGGCGATCATTGAAATAAGGATATGTGGAACATTTATTGTGATTGATTGCGGAATATGTTTTTGTCTAGTAGACACATACCATGTTTATATGGTTTTTAAATAATAACTAAATGAAAAAATTGTTAAAACATTTATGTAAAATTTTCATAGCTTCAGATATAATAGTAGTTCTAGTACGGACAAGTATTTACTTTCACTAAACCGGTTTTTTTCTGTTAAACTTTACTTGCCTATGACTATTTGCTAAATTTCAGGTTCCTTCGTTGTGCGGTGTGGCTCTATAGAGTCGGGCGTACTTAATTTGTCTCCGATTTTTACAACTATTAAGAATATATTTTCTTTATAGGATCACAGGTGAATATTTATAGTTGTACAAATTAATTCACACGCTCAGTGCATCTCCTATGGTGAAGGGTATACAAATTTAAAGTTTTTACCATATAGATCTTTCATTGTAAATGTGTAAGTCATTGCTTTATTGTGCTAAAGAGAATTTATTTCTTTTCACAATATTGCTCTTTCCATGTATATCTTTTTCCCGATACAATTCTCCCATTGTGCAACATTTGAACTCTGTCGTTGTTTAACTTTGTGTTTAAATTGTTGTTGGCGTCTTTTAGCTTCATCATCATGATCCCCATCACATCACTTCACAGCAACATGATTGTAGTTGTTATTATTTAGTTTGGTGTTTTGTTTTTCTTACTCTCTCCCTCTCTCTCTCTCTCTTTCTGTCTCACACACGCATACACACGCACACATGCCCAAGCTCCATTATATAGTATTTCATTTCACATTGTACGTACTTGCCATATTGATCTCTATAACTCTTTGGGCTATCTTAAGTATACGAACATTTTTTGTTGTAATAATGTTTTAACTGCTCTCTGTCTGTGCTACAATGGACCAAGTGTAGTTAATGTATGGGTGTATGCGTGTCGTCGGATCTTTTATTGAATTTAGACCTTTTTCGGGCCTTTGCCTTGTCTTTTTGTTTCTTGGCTCCGGAGGAACAAAAAAACAAAACATTATTTATACACGAATGAATTTTTATTTTTTATTTCTGTTATTCTACTCGCCATCTATTCCTGCTTTTCCTTCTTAGTTTGTGTTTTTTTGCTATTTCATCTACAAGACCTTTTTCCTCACAAATCGCTCACAGTACAATAACTCACATCTAAGTTTACAATATTTGGCTTTTGGTATCATTGAATTGCAGGACTCGTACTCGTCGTACACATTGTGTTTGTTTAGAACATAACAATTGAGACAAAAAACGATTGAAAAACGAAGAAAAAAACATTTGACTCATTGCAGGCACTTGAACGTATCGTAGACTCACACTCACACATACATAGATACGGGTACTCAGAAAAATGTTAGTGCACCGTAAGAAATTGATTGGTTGACATGACAATCCACAGGGATATATTGTGTGGTATTGATTTTTAGTTGTTTAAAAGTCAATCAGCACAACGACACCTTGAATGTAGTCATTATAGTGTCAATAATCTATCTCAGAGAGGGTTAAACATTATTGGTGTTAAGAAATAGACAATGTTCTATTAAGCATCTAATACACAAGAAGCACTTGTTTGTTCTTATTTGTGCTGAAGTTGTTGGGGTCAAATTTGTTATCAATATTCGGTTTGCTTGATAATTTCATTAATAAGGCCATATTTAACAGCCAGTAGAATCCGATAACTTCGGTGCCATTTAAGCAAAGCAAAATAGTATTGACCAATTGATTATTGTTATGCTACGAAAATCGCAATTCAATCTCCAGTATAATTTCGCTAACACAAGTTTGGTTTACAGAGAGTGCATTTCGGTGAAGGATGAGCTAACTATCTGTAGAATATCTTTTGTCTTCAAGGGAAATGAATCATGCATACGGAAGAGGTGATCGGTATATATTTTATTGATGTGTCTGAAATTTTATATGGAAATGTCTCATAGTTGTTGATCAGTTAAGCCTGTACAAGGATTAAACCACCTCTAAAAAAGAAAAGATTTGTTGAAACCTGCTACTATCTTAACTCATGCAACTGTTTAAAGCACCGGCCTAATTGAGGGCGTAGCTGTTGAAATATTCTAAAAAATAAAAATTTTCACTGGAAGCGGGTGTTTTTGCCACTCCCACTTACCTGAGGATATATCGATACATCGTCCACAAGTAATAAAATGGGTCCTGTCCTATATCAGAACTAAATGCCCCTCGGTGAAAAGGGAGCTTTATCGATGTTCCCTGAACTTTTCACCATTTATACGTTAATTAAATTTAATATACTGTAGAAATTGCTAGATATGGAAAAAATTCTTAACGGCGCCACTGAAATCCTGGAGGTGGTTGTTGGAAATTTCTAAAAATATATCTGTGGTCACAACCCATAACAGCCTAAGTCTGTTTTTTAATACATTCAGTACAGGAGTTTAAAGTTTTGAATCTTCACTGAAAATCAGGAGAAAGTGTTTTTTGGAAAACTTTGCTACAGATTCCAAGGAGACGAATTTCTTTACTTAGTTGTTAACAAAAAATAGCTGTTTATTCTCGCAGTCAAAAAATATTATCGAAAAAGACACTTAGGCTCTTATGAATTGTTGAACGAAAGAAAGTCAAAAAGTTCAAGTTGGGTTAGGCTATTATTCCAGATTAAATAAAAAACTTTAAGTTTGGAGAAAGACCTTAACTCAATTTATGTTTATCAAAAAACGAAATTGTAATTCGGAATAAGAGCTTAACTCAAGTTAGGAAAATAAAATTGTTTCTTTATTATTTTGGATTAACGACTTAAGTTGATTTAGGCAATGATGAAAAAATAATGTTTATATTTGTTGTAATCCTAAATTGACTTAGGCAGTTATTCAATTGTGTCCTAACTCAAATTAGGCTGTTACGGGTTGTGAACACAGGTATTTCAGTGGTAAAAAAATGCTGAAAATTAGATTCCAGAAAAATAATTACTTTCAAAGGACGATTCTACAATCAAAAATATATTGAAGCAATGAAAATTGTTTTCCAGCTGTATCCCCATTTTAATGATAAGCACACGTTTTAATCGCAAACCAAGTCATAAATCCCAATATCCGTCACATTTTGATTATGGTTCTCCGGACATTTGAAATAGAATTAAAACGATAGCATTTTCATGATGCAAAAATATATACTATTACTATTTTGTTATTGATTGTAAAGATATTACGTCCGTTTCTCTCAGTGTAACTTATGGAATATCTCACTGTTGCTATTGATATTTTTCAATTATTTTACAACAAACTTAAGTTAATTGGAAAAAAGAATTAATAATATAATCTGCTGTTTTGTCGTTATTGCTGTGTGGTTCATTTGATTACTTTGAATTTTATATTTTGAATTTTGTATTGATTGTCTGTCTGTCTGTCTGTCTACATCCAAAACATCACATATGTTTGTAATTCATTTTACATGTTCAGACTTGATGTTGCTGTGTCAATACTGTGCGATGTTGCTGTTTCTGTTGCCAACGATGGATTATGTTGCTTGACTTAAGGTGGCTGTTGCTTTGTATCTCTTGTGTAGTAACAGAGTTGCATGTTACTTTTGGCAGCTGTAGTTGTAGTAGTAGCCGAAGTTGTTGTTGCCAGTTGTTGCATTCTACTAAGCGTACTTGAGCGCCAACGCAAAACTTTTGTAAGACATATAAGTTTGTTCGCATCTCTCTACCCCTTCTCTGGATTTGTAAGTGTTTCTGTAAAATTTGATACGATATTACTTTTTACATTCTAGCGTGTTGCTGGCGAATGGTATTTTTCCAATACGTTATGAAATGGAATTGTCGAGTTATGTTGGAGATTGTGTTTGTGTCTGATAGTGTGCATGTGCGTCTCTTGTTGTTGTGTTGGAAAGGTCAAATGTAGTTCTCAGCTGTAAATTGTTAATATTGGATGCTGTTAAATTTCGAAAATGTAAGTAGATTTATTTAAGATTTGCGCATTTTTCTTGTTGTTGCTTATGCTATTGGCGAATACCTCGAGGTGAGATCATAGAAGCTGATAGTGATTGTTGCTTTTATTAAAATGTTTTGTGGGTAAATGTGTGCGTAAATAAATGCAATTTATTTAATTGTCGATATGCCAAAATATATTTTGTGATGAATGAATTTCGACTTTTGTTTGCAGGGTTCTTCGGAGGGAAATTGCATGTCCTTTCGTATTGTATGCTTAGAGTTTTTTCTCATTTACAAATTTTGTTGCTAAGGGTATGGTGGGCAACTATTTTTTGCTTGTTAGGTAATTCATTATTTCAGTTGAACCAAAGGCAGAATTACTGAAAATATCTATCTATCTATATCTATATTTTATATCTTATCTTATCTTATATATATAAAAATCAATTGCTGTGCGTTAGTCTCGCTAAAGCTCGAGAACGGTTGGATCAATTCGGCTCATTTTGGTCTTAAATTATTGGTAGAGTATTCCGGAAGGTTTAAAAGGTTTTATTTGAAGTGATAGATGGCGTTGGAGATGAGATTTTTGCAATTAATTTTTTTTTACCACATTAGCATCTTGAAGGCAAAACAACGTTTGCCGGGTCAGCTAGTAATAATATAATAATTTATTTTTTGTATACGAGAAATTACATTTTTAAATCTCTTTTTATGTGTGTAAATTAATATACACCAAAAGAGTATAATAACTTTCATTGGTATCTATAAGTTGTTTAAAATTGGAGTGAGACCGAGAGAATTGGATGCAATTCGTTAGATTGTATTTGAATTCAATATTATTTGCATATTTTGATATCTGTGTCTAAATAAGTGATTTTTAAATTTAAGACCTTTTTAGAAATTTTTAAAAATTAACTCCCTGAATTAAACTGTTATTGATTTTGGATAAAATTCTCAGATGCTACTAATTTCGGCTAATGGGATTACATATGAGATACAAGCATCACAACAACGTAATTTATACGATCCAAAGTAGTTTTTAAAAAATACCTATTTATGTAGGTTGACGGTGCACGAATCATTTCATTTAATTGAAATTACGATGAAAGTAAAAAGTTTTATGTATTTGTGAACCATTTAGTTAGAGCTTACAATGTTCATTAAATTAATAATTTTTTTCTTACCATTCATTGCATAATATACATAATTCG
>JAHXMU010000057.1:2522013-2540950 GCA_019455685.1 Philornis downsi | reverse complement strand
CTACGGCAATAGGCTTTGAATAATAATTTTTCGAACAAAATTTTCTGCAGCTCATTTCCCACTCGGTTTTTACGTCAACAAGCAAAATTGTCGTACCTGATGCTCGGAGAATCCAGAAGTGATTGGTGCGCATTGGGCAGTATTGTTTCGAAAATGCCGCTGGAAGAAACGTTGCCGTAAATTCAGAGCGCTATGGCAGCATGATAACCGACATTTTTTGGCCAGCAATTGAAGATTATGAACTGGACGATATGTGGTTTCAACAAGACGGTCCCATGAGCCACGCAACACGACCGATTTCGCTCCATTGCATGAGAAGTAACCAGAAAGCATAACTTCACATTTTGGCGACGGTCATTTGATTTGGAGCGCGATGTTAAACGCATCATATAATGTGTTGTCTGAAACTCTAATTAGTATAAAGTAGTAAAAATATCGTTATATTTTGGGTTTATGATCACGAAAAAAGTATATATAACGGGTTTTGTGTGTGTGGATGAGTCAACGTTGGCAATATGCACCAGCCATGGTGTTTTGGCGACGTCTGCCAATCTGTCGTTTATTATTCGGTAATTAATTAATCAGGTTATACGGTTAAGCGGCACATACAAGTGATAAAACGTTGTTATCAAAATGAATTTTCGTTAATGTCAAATTCGAAGCGATCGATTCAGTCAAAGAAATGCCAGATTGGCCCAGAACATCTGTAAAACTGTGCAGGAAAAACTGAGACAATCGAAACCGAGCAGAACTCGAACTTTGCGTACACCAAGTTGACTTGGATCTGTACCCGCATAAGATGCGTAAGGTTAGTAACCGTATATAATGCCGCTTGTTCGTTGACTGCGCTGGCTTAAAATTGAACATTGATAATTGTGGTTCCAAGCAGACTGTTATTTTTTGCGAAGGTGACATGAATTGCTCACAAAGAGAAGACTTTTTCATGTTAGATTTTCTGAAATCGCAGGTCTATGTCAATGAGCCGCAGTTGACCGATGCCCTCAAAGTCGACATAGCCCAGGCTAACTTCCGAGTCATTGAAAATTGTACCCTTCAGATCTGTGCCACTGTATCGCGTATACATCAATATATCTAAATAAGAAATTATTTTGTTTTGTACCTCACACACAACTTTCTTTCCATTTTAAAATCGGCCGATACTATTTCGAAAACCCTTTATTATCATTAATATGGCAATATTATAATAATAATTAAATTTGTCTATGTTGGACAGGTAAAAAAGGACTAAATTCGATATACATTTGTTTGCTAGAAAGAGCGTTTTTACTATTTGATTTGTAAGTGGAGCTCTAGGTTTTTGTACTGCTGTACTGCCTCCCACAAAAGTTATCACGCCACAACATACATTGAATTATTCAGACACTTTATATGAATTTTTACTCACCATTTCGTCGTGGATATGAGATATATGTTTTCTACACATCGCTGCATAGTAATTTAACTACGGTCGGTTTTAAAAGTAATTTAAAGATGAAATAATAATTTTTCGAAAAAGGTGTGATTATTCCGTCCAAATTTCTGAATTGTTGCCGTTGATTTAAACACGAATTTTGGTACAGAAAATTACCATATTTGTAGGGAACTGGAGTGAAAAATATGGGAATATATCAAAAATCGACTTAAATTGTAAACTGTAATAGCAAAATCAGTGCAAAATTTAATCAGCTCCGTTCAACTGTGCACAAGAAATAAAAAAAATATGTCATGAAATTACATGTAGATGTTTGGCTGTAGAAAAAAAAAATTATAAAAATCAGTTAACAAACAAAAAAAAAAAAATCGAATGTCCCGAGAAAGCAACTTTGATCATCTAGTGCACGGCCTCTGCTGGCGATATTTTGCCAGAAATTTGTACACAATGATAGTCTTGTAAGATGGTGTCTTATACTGATGTAAAATCCATTGCTTTTCTCCAACAATCAGGTCTTTTTCGACGACTTTGCTCCCTCAAACGCCACATAAGGCCAGGATAATATTTTCTGTGTATCGTCTAGTCTTCCGCCCAGAATACCGAGTGCACAACACCGCGATTTTCAAAAGGAAGAGTCAACATTATTTTGACTTTTGATTGATTTTGACTTCGGTTTTGTCTCAGGTGATATTTAATCACCAGCTACATTGTGTTTTATGACTATGGGGTTGTAGTCGACTCGTTCTAGTAAGTCCTCAGCGATCTTTTCGCTGTTGCGTTTCTGAAGAAAATTCAGGTCTTTCGAACTAGTCGATCAGCAACGTGTTTCATACCCAACTAATCTTAGCTATCTCTCTCCAATTTAAATGACGATTTTCACTCACCATTTCATTCACTTTGTCGATGTTAACTTTAGTTGAATACGTCGATGGCCGACCAGAGCGAGGAAATCTTCCACCACATCCCAACAGCTTTTTGAGTGCACTTTAGCACTTATAGACTTCTGTAATATTTTCTATCTGGAATGCGCAATTTAAGACAAATTTTTTTGTCGATATTTTATCTATTGTAAAAATCGCAAAAGATGAAATGACAAAATCTAGAACTATAAACAAAGTAAATAATAGATCGAATTTAAACTCGCGCACCAATGCAGAGAATAGTTGTCCCAACTTAACTACAAAAATAAATTTGACAGTCCTATAATGGGGTACTTCTTGACAGAATGTTCGTTTTTTGGTAATGTATAAAATTGCTTTTAATATATTTACTTTATTTATTTATTTGGCTTGTAATTTAAAGCCTTCCGGCCAATTATATGTTAATTACAATGCGCAACAATTCATATATTAGATTTGTTTTAATGTTTTCAATAATATAAATTAAAAAAAGACGTAATAAAATTATATATTAAACTTGTAAAAATATAATATAATATAATGATTTTAAATATGATATGACTATTAAAGACAATAAATATTAAAAAAGGCCAATTTAATAAAGGCTGCTCACAATTTAATTGAAAACAAAAGTTTACTGGAAAGGCTGAAAGTGTTGGAGAAAGTGTTTTTTTGTAAGAATCAGGACATAATTTAAAACATTTTGAACGGTTTGGTAGTAAATTGCAAATTCGTGCTACTCTTACTACGAAAGGACGACCCATGAGTGTTATTATTTTGGGAATAAAAAGCTGTTTATTACGAGTGGAATGTCAGAAATTAAACGAGTGAAAAAGAAATTCAGGACTACAAAGTCGAACAACTTTATGGAATAACAACAAAGACCTTATATGAACACGAGGCCTCAGTCCATACAAAAATATCACATAATTTTACACAATATAGAATACTAGGTACGATATAAGCATGAACCAATTTCTCCTTAATCGATCTAGGCAACACTAAATCAGTGTTATAAAAACTTCAACGTGAATAATGACAGTTGAAGCTTAGTTTGTCATCTAAAACTACTCCCAAAAGTTTTTTTTTCAATTTAGGACCCAGAATAGCCATTAACGTCGAACTATGAAACTTTGTAGATAGTTTAGCAGATTATACATTATTGGAAGTGTATCTACATCTACTTAAAGGCATTTATATCAGAATTATATAATTTTTCTTCCACGGACACAAACAAAGCTGAATTACTAATGTTTTCCAATGCTGGATATCGCGAGATGGGATTTCTGACATCATTGGATATTCCTCAAAATATTATTATCGTATGACAATATCAAACAAGCGTAATTTCTCGATACTTTCGAAAACATTCACCGAAACACTAAAATTTGCAGATATTTGTGTAGGAATGCTTAAAATACCAAAAAACCGCGACCTTTGTCATAATTGCGCTATATTAAAGGATTGTCAGATTTTTCCTTTGACTTTTAGCAGTATCGACCTTTATTAGCATGATGGCACTAATAGATGTGTCTGAAGTGGTAAAAGTTCGTAAAACTTGATTATGAGAATCCCTCCTTTATCCTGTTCATAGGAATCTGTTTTAATATTCGCCAGCGGCCTAATATACGATTTTGTGAACCACATAATTCTGAAAATTAAAGATTAATTCTGAAGGATAAATGACGGGATATGAAGTTATATCACTTTTCGACAAGTAATATATTCCAACTCTACATTGAAGCGCTTCGAGAAGAATTCATTTTGTGGCCTCATTCTGTTTTATTATTTGGAAAATGAAAAAGTTTCTTGCAATGACTAAATATCAACATACAGAGTTTTAATGCCTAAAGAAACCAAAGTCTAGTTGAATAATATTCACAAGACATCTGCGACAATTTTTGCATGTGTGTATAACTGGTTGACTGGATTTAAACGTGGCAGTCCATCCAAGTACAATATGGACGCCTCACAGTCGTAGACGCCTTATAGACGTGGACGCCCCATTGAAGTTGCTGCGCCAGAAATGACCAGTAAAATCCACGGCATTGATTTTACTAATAAACGGTGAAAATGTGCAAATGTCACAGGCATATAAAAATGGCGTCGCATTTGTGTGCCATAATCGGGGCCGAATAGCGATTTCTTATTGAGTCTTATCTAGTCTTTTGATCGAATTCATTGATCAAATTTGATTAAATGAATTTCGCTATATATTGCTTCTCCAACTCAGCAGCGTAAACCTTCGACTTTTACATATAACTAAATATTTATATCGAGCTGTTTTTTCATCATTCCAAATTTAGCACATTACGAGTTGTCACTGTTTACTCACCAATTGTCTTCAAGTTAGAAACCGTATTGGCAATACTCGGTAAACAATCGGAACAAAAAACAAATGTGTAGTATATTAAATTATTCATTCATCATTAATCTCGTCTACTCGCTCTTGACGTCAATCAAAAGATTGTTGACGTTTGTCTCGACGCTCGAAAAGTACAGCTGAAAGATTTTAAACCAAACCTATAATTCTCTAAACATTTCACAAATCTCAAATCACTATGAAATTTGGTTTCCATTGTGTTTCTTGTTGTTGTAATAATTGAAAATAATTGTATATTTTTGCTGGGATTGGTATGATTTTTTCCTATATAAAGTAAAAATAATGGATTAACAGATTAAAGACAATCTACATATCTATATATTTAATCAGTGAGACAGGGTTAGCTCAGAAAGAAGGTGTAGCTTTTCACTGTAGCAATCATAAATGAATTATTACATCTGTTGGGTAACACAGTGAGATAGTGAGTTAAATGCCTATACCAAACCAAAGGCTTATTATGGTGCACGAACCGGATACAACACCTTATTACTTAGGTTTGCCGGGATTATTGCAATTATAACAAATTTTTTCAGACATAAAAAGATTTAATTTTTGTAACACAACTTTGATTTCGATTTTACTCCAATAAACTGTAAATAAATCAAAATTTCGTGTTACAATTTTCTTATTTCATGAATTTGTGAATTTAGATAATAAATGGAGCGCCAGTAGCAAGTGCTTGTGAAAGGTGACATATCGGAAATGTCACATGGAGAGATTAGGGGACACTCAATAACTTGTCATTACTAAGTTTGTAAATTTTTATCGACTTTATATATTTTTGTGTCGAAACTTTATCCAAATAAAAAAATCGGCCATGCATCAACCTCGACAGATGAGTCCAAACATACTTGGCCCAGTGTCCATGGATATGGCTTTGGGTCCATCTCATAGTTATTATGAGCAATTATAATGCGATTAGAAATGAATGTTGAAAATATCATATTAATCGCTCATCTAAAAATAAACGCTGTCACCATACCGTGATTATTTACATATACAAATATGCTAAATAAAGGAAAGAGATATAAAATTTGCCAAAGATTGTAAAGCAAAATTGTAGAGCAAATGATTAATAATTATGTAATAATTCGGTTTGTTTGACGCCTCAACAAAGCACATTAATTTGTGCATAAAATTGTTGTACAACTGAATAATTGCATTATTATAGCTGTTTGAAGGTAAAAAAAATGACATTTCAATGCATGCCATGAATGGGTTTCTTTCATTCGGTGGGATTATACGCGTTAAATTTTTAGACTCATTGAAATAGAATCTGCTATTCACCGACGAGAAACTTGCAGTAGACCTCTCCCTGTCCATAACTTGACTATTCAAATACTCTCTCATTTAGTCTGAGCATGCAAATAAGCGTTAAGTGAAAGCAGGGCATAATTGTCATCTTTATCACAATAACATATGGATGGAGAGACGGGCGTCGTTGTATCGTTTCAGAACGATTCTGTGTAGATCGTTATATATTTTGTATCGTCTCTGATATTTCTAGCTGTTACATATATCAGCACAAACTCAATATATCCTGAACAACAATGTGATGTAAACGATGTAAAACGTATTCCACTATGCATCTTCATTCATTTGTTGACCAGTTCACGTATTTAGGTTTGTGCCCAGGACTGATGATATGATGGGTACCCTATCTTCCACAAGGTGGTGCCAAGGGTTTTGGTTTCTATTGGATTCTTGCGATATTTATAACCATTTTCCATTCCATTATCCATTCAGTGGTTTAAAAATCGTCGGTCTGGCAAGGATGTCAGATGTTAAATACCTGTCATCTGAAGTGTTATTTATTTACGAATATGCATTGTTTAACAACCGAAGAGCTCGTAAAAATAGCTACAAATGTGGTGATTCAAACATAGACACTTTTCGGGGTGATTAGGGTCGTCATAATCGATTTACTGTGCAAGAAATTGGCAATATTATAAAGAAATTTAAAGCGACTGGAAGTGTTACGGATGTATCGCAATGTACGCACTGCCGAAAATATCGCTTCTGTTAGTAAAAGTGTGGTGGATAACCCGAATTTGTCGTTTCCACGGTGCTCTCAGCAATTGTGCCTGTCTTACGGCTCATTATGGCGTATTTCCATCCATGCAGAGTCCAAACCACTCAACAATTCAAGCTGGCTGCCCGTCCACAATCCCGTTGATATGCTGATTGGGTGCTACAGCAACATACTTTCAATGTTGAATTTTCAAACAAAATTTTCTTCAGCGATGAAGTTTATTTCTCACTCGGGGCTTACGTCAACAAGCAAAATTGTCGCAAATAAGACTCGGAGAATCCAGAAGTGATTGTGCAAAAGCCTTTGCATCCGGAAAAAGTGGCAGTTTGGCGGGCATTATGACTTGGAGGTGTCGTTGGTCCGAATTTTTTCGAAAATGACGCTAAAGGAACCGGGTCTGTCAGTTCAGAGCGCTTTGACCGTATGATAACCGACTTTTTTTGGCCTACAGTTGAAGATTATGAACTGGACGATATGTGGTTTTAACAAGACGGTCCCATGAGCTATACAACACAACCGATTTTGGCTTTATTGCATGAGAAGTTTCCAGAAAACTTAATTTAACGATTTGGCAAGGTCAATTGGCCACTAAGATCATGCAATTTGATGCCGTTAGACTTTATTTGTGATTCTATCTCAAAGACGGTATTTACGTGCATATTTACGTTAGAGCATTTGAAAACCAACATTCGTCAAGTTATTGTCAAGACACTGCCAGAAATAGGCGAAAAAGTGGTCGAACACTACTACCTCAAAAGTATTCACTGCTGCAACCAATCTAGAGGCGGTCATTTAAATGACATTATATTTCGTAAATAACTACATTATAATAAAATAAAAGTTTCATCGAAATCATAGCTTCATGTGTGTTTTATTTAACTTTACTTTTGAACCCGAAAAATGGATAACTCCGTAAAAGCAATGGTTTCAGGAGGATTGATTAATCCAATAAAAGAAGGAGAAAAATGCATTTCTTCCTCCCGGCTTTATATGGTTATTTTTCGGTTACTAACTGTCAGTTGCCTGTGTTTTCACGCTTGTTTGTAGTTTCTCAACAATTTCTTAATTTTAAGCCATTGTATTGTGTTGTATGAAGTATCAGGCTACATCCAATACTTTGATTTCTGGTTACAATTTCGACTTTGTAACTCTACTTTCCCCTTTTGTAGATAACATGGCTTATAGCCAAGATTGCTGGTGTGATGAATTCGTTCCACCATCAATTGCCCACAAGATGGTGATAGGAGTCTTTGTTTTTATTGAATTTTAGCGCTTTCCGTCGCTCATCTGATTGCATAGATTTTTTAGACGTATAGAGGATGATAAATTTGTAATTGATGCATTCGATACTATTTTTCTAAATTCTTTATGGGTTTTGGCAAATCTTGTAAGTTACTGCCATTAATCTATATAATCAATTAAAAATGTAATTACACGAATTGAGCAACTGAAGGCACAGCACCATCAATTGAATATTAGGTTTTTCGAATAATCGATTAATCGAGTAACAAATTTTTCGTCTTCCACAATAGACGTGATTATTTTTCTCATAACGACTTTTTAATGTCGGTCTTTGGAGACTTCTGCTCTGGCATATTTGTATTTTCTCAACAACTACTCAATTTTCTCGCCAACAGTTTGCTGTTTTGCGCCATATAAAGTGCCAGGCTACTTTGTAAATATAAGAAATCAGTTTCCACATTTCCCCCGAGACTTTCGGCGAGTAAGAAATATGTTCCATGGCTGGAATTTCCATCATTACCTTTCACAAATTACTGATGTTTCTGCTTTATTATGATTATTTCTCTGTGTATGTCAAAGATTTCAATTTGAAGCCAACATTCCAAAGACATAACTTGGCATTACAAGCGGCAGCCACTGAAAAGGCAATGAGTGAGTAGTGAGCGTAGCCCCAGGAGCAGCAGCTACTGGCGCAACAACAGCAACGTCGTCTTCGTCATCGAAGCTGGTGACAACATACTAAGCAGTGGTTATTTTTTACGCTAATAAAATGTTAAAATAATTGCAGTTGTACAAACACAAAAAACAAATACACAAGAAGGGGAATAAGTGGAGGGACAAGATAAATAAAAACTGCAATAAATGGTCGCACAGGCCATTTGTGATAAATGAAAATGGCAACAGCAACAAGGAAGAAGAGACAGAAAGTGCGATTGCAACTTCCAAAGGGTCTGAGGAAGCTGTTTAAGTGATGCACTCTCGCCATGTTTTTGCGTCTTGTAGGCCAAATATGGCCTGAAATTACAAAGGTATTCAATCTTGACCACTTTTGCTGCTACATACCATTCCCAAGACCAAAATCAAAGTAACTGCAGTTAAGTTTTATAGTAAAAAATTGGCAACGAAATTGTCAGTACCACGATGATGTTGTCTTCGCCGGCAGGAGATGCTGTCTTGGTAAAGATTCTTACTGATGGGTCATTAAGGATTTGTAGCTTGGACTGGAATATTTTTTGGGTTGTCTGTAGCAGCTGAAGATTCTATTGGCAGCGTCTGTTGTTGGACTTCTCGCAGATCGCTAGTTAGAGAGCACTTGATTAAGCTGGTATAGTTGGTCTGCGTTCTTTAACGCTTCATTTGCTCAAGTGGTACTTAAGAAGGTTCTCAATCGCATCAAACTGCAACTCACAACTTCCCCAGAGCATTTTTGATAACAATGACTGGTGGCTTTTGTTTTACTTAAATCAATGTGTGAGTGCTTTGTTTTTCTGTCCATGTTCCAGCTTTATTATCTTTCTAAAGACGCTTTTATTACGGAATTTCGATGAAGAAAGAAACCCAAAAAATGGGTCTTCTTTCTTTCCCTTTTCACTCCACACAATAACCATTAATATGAAATAAATAAAGTAGAAAAGAAACCCCAAAAAGGCCAATATAAAATTTAAAATGTTTTCCTTTTTGATGAACAATGCCGCAAGTGATAACAATGCTCAGGCAAGTCCAACACAAACGCTTACATTCGTATACTGGCAAACATGTGCGCATGCGCGTAAGGTTCATTTTATATGCGTTTACACACACACTTGAACACATACACAGATCGCGCACAGCATCTTCTCTAACAATAATAGCGTTAATAAAAACTTTAATTTTCGATTTTTGGGGTTTTGATGTTTTTTCTTCGGGTTTGTTTTTCTCTCTTCCTTTGAATACGTGTACTGCGTCATTCATATGTGTTTGTATGTGGCGATTGTGGCTTTTGTATGGTGTGGTTTCACAATGCCTGAGCGCGTAGCGAATCACATAAAATAATAGAGAGCCAAAGTAACGCATTATATCACTCATGACGCTATGACCTTAACTGTCCCTACGTCTCTCTCCTTGTCTATCTGTCTGCATTAAGGGTACTGCGTTCGTTGTTGGGATTTGTTCCGAAATATTTTGTTCTCTTTCGCTTAAATCGCCCAACTAAAGTTAAAGTCAACCTAACATATGTATGTTTTTGATACTTAACGCTGGTAATGCGTAAAGTATTTGTGAATATTCAGGCATGACTTTCAAATCGGTGTAGTTGATTTAGGGTGGTTGGTTAAAGATTGTGTTTGTCTCCCCTCTTATCATCCTATTTACTTAGATGACTGTTATGATTTAAATATCACTTAGAAGAGAATTTCTGTATAAGCATATCTGATTTCATTGAAAATTTTAGTGCGGATGCAAGTGAAATGTAAAAAATTTGATATTTCATAGTTTAATTCATCGATTCCTGCTATTTGGTACGATGAGCCACAGTGAGGCAAATTGAATTGAATGGAGTGATGTGTAGACTACATTTAGCTATAGAAAGATAATCTCGCTATCATACTTAGTTTCCGTTCTATACAGAAAGCGTATGACGTTATTATACGTTATTATGACACCGTTCAAATAAAGTCGGGTACAACATAAACCTATCCTGACATTTTCAAGTTATTTTTGGCTCGGACAGCGAATTGATTATCTTTTATGTATCACACATAGGGAATCATTTTAACCTTCTTCAATTCATCACAATATGTTGTTGACAGTTTCGGTCATTTCTGTGCTGGTTTTTGCCCATTCGAAAATCACGATCTAGCCACCGCAACCACTGCATTCTGATGATCTTGAACATGTAAATATCGGCTCATACGGCTCGTGTTTCTCCATTAACAATGTTGGTATGATATATATTATAGAGACAGGCTCCCAGAACAGATTATTATACGTTCTTAGCTCTGGCTTCTGCTTGCAAAAAAACTCCTCTCTTAATTTACAGGCCGATAATTTCATTTTATTGACGCGGGGTATGATGTGGGCAAAATTATCCGATATTCCAAAAAAAATATAGTTACCAAATAACTTGGTTTCGTTTCCGATTAGCTGCAAACCGATTCTTACAGACTCCTTCTTCTTTTCTGTATATTCTTGCGTTCTTTGGCCAGTAATATGTATGTACGTCGTTAATGTACGCAAACAGCATGTCTTTTGTAAAAAATAGTGTCAGTCACATTTACCATAACTTTCCTCACTATTATTTCCTAAGAAGAACATTGAAGGTACCGAAAGATAGACTAGGTCGACAGTCAAGTGCTCGCTTGATATTAGCAGGTTTTTTGCCTGTTTTCACTAAACACAATAAGGCAATTTTTGCAACATAATTTTTGCCAAATCTGCATATCGAATATAGTTGACGAAAGTGTAAAAAGTGCCAATGTGTTTATTATATTTTCTTTATAATTTATTGACTGGAATGACTGGTCGATTATTGAATTGCCAGAATCGAAGTTAAGAACGCAAAGTCCAATCAAGTCCGACATTGGCTAGAATAGGATTTAATCTTCCATATAAAACATAAACTGGTCGATTGTTGAATTGCCAGAATCAAAGTCAAGAACGCAAAGTCCAACCAAGTCTGACATTGGCTAGAATATGATTTAATCTTCCATATAAAACATATTCGAGTGGTTCTTATGAGCGACGTGCAAAACACAGATGCCACAATTATTGCTACATGCTCTTGAGACGCTGCTCTTTTCGACTCCAAACGACCAACGAAGAGCTTTTCTCGACGATTTGGCTTTTCTTCGTGTTGCCAATATCTAGTTAGTTATCCATTTACCGGGATATAAAACTAACTTAATAGAGCTTTTTTGAGCTCGTAGTAGAATATGCGGACTTCGAATGTATCTCTCTTCATTTGCTCTAACAGCCATTTCTATGGCGGGCGCGTGCCATTGCGCAAATATGGCAATCTAAGTGAGTGTCAGCATCGCGTGAATGTAAGCAAGTCTTGTACATGACCGTAGGAACATGGCTTCCATTTAATATTATGATATGATGTTTTGAGCAGGGATCAACAAAGCATATGACTCTTGTCAATTACGCAAACAACGTTGCACTCATTTGCATTTATTACAGCTCTCCTTATGTACTTCTCAACAAGGACTTTGCAAAGCTCGCATAGAGAGATCGTCATCATGTCCACTGCGGCTTCCTTTGGTGCCAAAGTACTTCTAAGGTCCTGGAATCTCTGCTTATACACTATACAACGTTATAGAATAGTGAATATTGGGTTAATGCAGATGATGGTATCATCTAGAAGTAGTGGAATTGCATTCTTAAGAATATATTACGGTCAACTCAATATCTCAGTTTGGATCGGTTTGGTGGCGCCCGTCTTTGATTAAGGAACAGATTAAAGACGAAGCCTGTTGAGAATGGGTCACATCGGTCTACATCTTGGTACACCTGTTATACTTTCCAATGCCGGAGATCAGTTGGTGAAAAATTACATAAATATTTTAAGATTTTCTTTATTTTGTGCAAACTTAAGTCTAAAACTTATGAAAGATAATCGGGAATTAATTCTGAGGTGTTCGGTACGATAAATTTTTACGATGTTTGGTGTCTATCGCAATTTCGTCATCAAGAATTTACAGTTTACAATAAGTTGAAATATTATGCAAGAATATTTGAACTAAATTAATTTAGAGGTATTTTGTGTATGTAAATTTAGACCAGCTGTTGTCATGGCAGCTAATGACGCTTCCTGATTTTGGGTATGTAGGATGTGATAGCCTCACATAAGTTGTAGTTTTTGAGAAATAACTGATTGAAAATGGTCGCAATTTTGTACATTTTAAAGTTTAATTTTTAATAGAAGTGAGTGCAATGGCTAGTTTAAAACACCTTATTTAGTGGTATTGTAGATGTTTGGACTTAAAAGACATCACTACTTATTTACGATTCTCTTCAGTTCATGGGATGTAACGAAATATATTCTATTGTAAAAAGATAGTTTTTGGGTCTCAGTTTTTGGAGTTGCAGAAGACATCTGGAAAAATTATGTTCATTTTGGAAATCGATGTATTGGACACATCAAAATATCAGGAATAACTATTTTGCACGAAAAACATTTTTGATATTACTCGTCATTTACCTAATGTTATAAAATGCCATTCTGAAATACTACTTATCTTCAAAACTAATATGAAAAAGTAAATTGTACTGTTCGACACAGGATTAGGGCGGACATATCTGAGAACATGTCTAAGCCATGTTTCACATAGTGCCATTCAAAAAAATCTTCTAAGCTTGGTTCTATCGCTTCAAAAAGCTATAATTTTTATGGTACTTTGCGCTTACAACACAGCTGACACTTCACACTTTTAACAAATTTGTGCTCACCGTAACGTGTTTTCGTTTAACTTTCCCAGATTAGATCAGACTGAGACGAGTGCGAATGAGACAATCAAGTGTAATACGATTGCGTTGTTTACATTCTATACTATTGCCTATAACATCTCTGTTTATGATCTGGTGATGTAGGGTATTCAAAAAATATGTGCAGCAAACCACAGTGTTAAACACAAAATTATATTAAGCCACAAACATACAGTAATGAATTTTGTAAGCGTAAATACTCAAGTGCTTCCTGTTTATAGATTCAACATTTTCAAAATGTTATCTACTTACCTGCCTGACAGTTGTCATTTATAATTGAATTCCCATCAATCAATTTTTGCTTCAAAGCTTCAACTGCGTACCAAAAAATATCTCTCTGTTTGTTGGAGGCAATTGCAGATACTAAGTATCTCCTTGTTCAAATTTACTACGAACTTTGTTGGAAACTCATTTTCCATCATTCAATGATTTCTTTTATAATCTCTATCGAAAGTAGCAGGAAGTATTGGTTGATAAATTCCCACGCTAAAGGTGCAGCACTTTGTCCATCATACAAATCTGTTGAAAATGATAAGTGCTTCCATGCCATAATTACGTTTCCTAATATTGTGCTGGTTTTGCCTTTCATTTCTTGCTTTTGTTTGACAAAATTGTCTATTCACTGCCATATATGAGACATTTCATGTCACAGCGGATGTCTGTGTATTCGGATTTCTCTAATTTTAAGTATGGAAGTATGAATGCCGGATACGGGAGTAGTTCAGCTTCTGTGCGAATCTGAAATCAAACAAATTACGATTTACATTCCAAATGGCATACGTTACAACCACACAAATTGGTTGTATAGGGGAAGATACTCGTAAGAGATTCCGATATTCTTTATTTAGGAGAGAATAAATGGAGCAAACATGATGCCAATGATCATAATAACACCAGCCAACAAGGTTTTGGACTGGAGCAACTAAATCCTTGATAATTTCTTTCAATTTTCATTAAATCTTGGTGAGCACGCTCCCCTTATTCGTCGCTCACCTCACCAAGGGTTTGTAGAAAAAAATGTAAATGCGAATGAAGAAAATGCTTTTTTGAGTGACGTTCGTGCCCCTAATTCGTGATAATTTTTCAACAATTCAGCAGCAATTTATCTGTAGTTTTCACTCTTATTGTTTCCAAGAAAACTGTTTACGATGGTCTTGAAAGATTTCCCGGCTGCATATCCTTTCTCCAATAAACATTGTGAAAACTTGTCATCATTCAACAGTTTCCTGATCTGAAGGCCAACAAATATGCCTTCTTTGATTTTAGCATATGAAATTTCAGGAAAAATTGCTAACAAATATTGAAATGCTGCACCATTTTTGTCCAGAACCTTGACAAAGTTCTTTAAAAAGGTCCAATTTTATGTGCAGCGGCGGAAGAAGAACGTCATTGGGATCAATTAATGGTTTATTTGAAATGTTTTTAGATAAAGGGAACAACAATATTTTTCGAATCCTCCTTACATACCAGTTTCTCTCCAAAGTACTGGAATTGAAAAATCGAAATAGATCTTTATGCCATTTGATCACTTTTACAAAACAGTTCTTGCAGTATTGCAAGACATTGTCGGTGTCCACGGTTTGTTCAAGTTTCTGACAGCAAAACCAAAATAATCTAAAAATGCATATTTTAATGATTCTGATATTGCATATCGTTTTTTTCTAACCAAATATTCACCACACACAAAGCTATTATGAAGATTTAGAATGTATGTGGGCTTCTGTCAAATTAATAATTGTGAAATTGAAGTGTCAATATTGACTGTTTTACAGTATTGCCAGCATGCGATAAAAAATGAAAAAGACGAGATAGCCCATCTTTTATACCAGATTAGAATTCAGCGCACCCAGATTAACTAAAAAACATGCTTCGTTTCTGCAATCAATTTTTTTGTTTCCAAATTTGTAGACAAGTGTAAGTGTTCGGATCTAGAAGTACTTATTTAGGGATATAAAAACTAATTCTTCCAATTTCATACTTTTAGATTGTAAGTCAGGGAAGAAAAATTACAAAAGTAACACTAGCGTGACAAACAAATGACTATAATTTTTACATCAAAAGTTGATGTGTAAAAACATTTTTTTCTTTAGAAGTGTAGAATTGTAAAAAAAGGATATAAAATCGTTATCGTTATCATTTACGTATGTTTCTTAGATGTGTATTTTCCGTATGCCGTAAGTGTGTGATAAAATTTGATTTTTTTCAAGATTTGTCCTCTTGGGAACAAAACTGGCAAGAAATGGGACTAAAATGGTACCGTCGTACAGAAGAAATGGCTGCATCTGTAAATAAGAAATTTACGGGGTGTCACAAAAGGGGGTTTTTGTAAAACCCACATATTAGTCATCTTAAAGAATCTGTTGTTATAGTTTTGAAAATAGATGATGTTATGTTTTAGAAATTTGTCATTAAGTAAGATGGTATGTATCAGAAATTCTAATTTCTAGGAGATTCAAGGAGCTAAAGAAGGATGAAAATTGTAACACTACTCTTGTTAAACGTTTGAAACCACCAACCAATAAACCTTTCGTCTTCGCCATAGGGCTGGAACATACTGAGGTGATCATCTGGGATCTCACATTGTGGTTGTGTACTTATTCTTCATGATTATCTGTTTGAAGTACGATAAACAGCGAATTACCTGAGGCAGAAAGCTGGCAACTTGCATGAACATGTTTCATAGACGACTTTCAATTTGGGTGTAATTAGGCGCCAGTAGGAAAAAATCTTGCCCCTGAAAGGGGCAAACTTCCTCTAAACAATTAACTTTTTTCCCTAGTAGTTTCCTAATGTTAATGCTTTATATTAGTTTACTAAGTCAATATTCGGTGTGAACGGGCACTTTCCCCCGATTGGGATTTAACAGTGATTTGTTATTTCTCAACATAATATCTTTCCAAAGAAGCTTCTGCGTCGGCGATTAGATATTCGCCGACACAAATCTTACCCACGGTGTGCTTAGCACGCTGGACATAATATAATGCGATTGCCAGCGCCCCTTTCTGGTAACCAAGTTAACTTGGACTATCTAGAAATAAGGGCTGACAATTTTGGAAGCATATTACCGCAATTGTCAGCCCTTTCTTCCAGTCAGAAGATACCAAATTGATTATGCTAGTATGGAACATAATCCCTGCTGGCGGAGATGAGGCCTATCTTACCACCTCTTCTACTCCATGGGTCTGTAGCAGCCAGTTGCAATGCAATTCCACATTCGAACACAAAGTCTCTACCAGCGATTTTGGTTTCAACCTACAATCCGCGTAATTGCTCCCACTATGGGTCCAACACCAATTGCTGCCTACTACCAAATTGTGATAGACACAACATTCTTCATGGGATTGGTCGTCCTGCAGCAAAAGAGTATAGACTTGAAATTTGTACATACCTGCAAGTGCGGAGACCCCAGGTAGATGGAACGGTCGATACTACATACTACCTTCCGCTCGGCGAAGGTGAACGGCAACCATGGCATATAGACGTTGGAAAACCCATGCCTGGCTGTACGCCCCGAGATTTCAAAAAGACACAGATGACTGGGCACGAACCTGAAACCTGCCCTTGTGAATTCCTATCACCTTCGGTACCAGAAAAAGTGTCCTATCAGACCCTGTAGCTAACGTACTCCCGGTTTCAACCCCTTGCGGTCCAACAACTGGTGCTCCTGCAGCAGCAGCGGCCGCCTATCAACTTGAACGAGAACAGTCTAGTAGCCGCTCAACCCTCAGATCAGACTGCCTTGAAAAGGTCAGCAGACCCATTTCCTACAACTATATCACAGTAGTCCTACGCCGAGCAAACGCTCTGGAAGCAAACTCCATTGCTCTAGCCACCACGACGTGGCTAGAGAGCATAGAGATAATAGTTATGTGAATTTCAGCTATTTGGACGGCTTTCGGATTTTTGCATTCTTTGGAGTTAGTGAAATCCCTTTGATTGTTCTTTCTACTTTGTAATTATGGACCGATGTTTTTTCCTCAAAAATATTATTGATCCAGAAACTTGGCTGGATTCGATTGCTTTGAAGTGGCAATACGGGTAGTCTTTGGTTAACGGTGAGAATTGCTATAGCTTTATCATACTGAATCGTTTGCGCAAAATTTAAATCACAGAACGATTTGTTCGCTGATCAATAATGTAATGTAATCTATATCAATAATATACACTTTTAAATAGACGACCGTGTTTAGAAACAAATTTTTTTCGATCGTTTATAACTGCCATAAAAAAGTCGCCACCAAAGAACAGTAGATATGTTATCTGGAATGTTACGGTTTTCTTTTCTTGATGTATTACTGGATAATTAACAAATAAATGCAGTAGTACTCTTCGTACGAATGATATTCCTCTTTTTTTATTGATTAAAATGTACGGAACGGCTACAGCCGCCATTTGCGGTAACGTGTTGGGGGACTTGTACACTTGGACTGTGAGTTGGATTGGATTGGAGATTTTGAAAATAGCAAAAATATTGTTCGGTTTAATTGTCTACAGATACGAAATGAAGCAGCGTGCAACTAAAGGCTGCTGCTCGTCAAAAATAATGTCACTTCACACGGCTGTGCCGAATTTTCCACCTGTTTCCATACAAGTACTTTGTCGGAGTATCCCGGTAAACATAACAGTCCGTTTTGGCGTTGAATTTATCATATGTGTGAAACAATTCACCAATATTTATGATGTTTTGTATATTTTAATGGCTTATGAGCCATCAACTTGGTAAGGAGCTATTTTTTTCAACACATCGTCCCCGAATTCAAGGCTGAGCAATGACCTTTTTTTTCTTAAGTTTTAGTTGAAATCCAAAGTTCGTATAAATCTCGACAAAACTAAACAAAAAAAGAAAAAAAGAAACAAATACTGTCAAATACCTTCAGAGATATCAGTAATTTGAGGGAAAATAAAATAATTGAAATTAAAATTGATTGAATCTGCTGCATTGATATTGATTCGCTATCGTTAACATCCCACATAAAAGCAGAAGAGAAGAAAGATTCTGAGGCATTCTGCGCGGCACTGAAATCGATGATGATGATTATTACTAGACTTTGCGAATTCTTCTAACTCCAATATGAGCAACAACCACTTCACCATCATCTTCAACATCAGAACTGTTTGTTTTGTTATCAATCGGAAAATGTGAGGAGTATTGCAACGGGAACCAGTATGGATCTGGTTCATAAACACTTTGTTGATAAACGGATTTAACACAACACTGACCTCACCCACTAGTAGAGCGTGTGAAACGCTCAAAGAAATCCCAAAAATTGTGGACAACTACAATACCAGTCGTACATACGGATGGACGGACGAACAACAAACATCATCGAAGTTTAGTGGTCGTTGGCGATGGCAGTGAAACAAGTTTTGTTGTTTGCCAGATATTTTGTTTTGAAGCGAACTGGATTTGAACTTTGGTAATGATATTAGTATATGCTGGTTGTTGTTGTGGCTGGTGGCTGGCTGGCTGGCTAACAAGCTTCGGC